>VDFB02005631.1:0-26541 GCA_007258455.2 Sequoia sempervirens | reverse complement strand
ACAAATTGTCATCAAAATCCCCTTGTCGCTAGGCCACGCAAAAAAACTAGGAAATCAAATTGCCACGAAGGCACACCACAACAACTTCTTATTTACCGTCCACCCTTCCCTTACCAACACTCAGACCCCGGTATACATGCCCACTTCTAGTTGTTGCCCAATACGGTAGACCCTCAGCCTCCTCTTCTTTCTTGTTCTTGCCCAATATGGTTCTAGTCCGTCCGCTTGGGGTTTTAACAGTCACTGTGCCCACATATATCATTTCCTCATTAGAGGGCAGACCGTGATTGAAGCGACTTAAATACCGATAGTAGTCCGAGTCGGTCTCGGTTACATCATCGGAAGTGTTGCTCGTAAGGTCAATGGGTGAGTGTTGGCATCCAGAGCACACTGACTGCTTGCCTTTGTCATCTACCAGTTGAGCAACAACATCCTGGAATTGCAACCTTCTACTGCATCTGGTGGGCACAAGCCTGGGCTTTTCAACCAAAGCACCTTCCTGAATAGTAGGACCGAGCTTTTGTGAGCTCAAAGGAACAGATCTCCTTACTGACTTAATCATTTTCTCTTCTCAGACAAGCACTCAAAATTGATTAGACTCAGCCCACAAAGTGCTCTAACTGCTACAAGAATGACACTATTAGCAGTTAATTCCTCTTGTATTTATTGTGCGAGGCAATGACAACCTTCATCAATGCCTAGTAAAAATGCATGTGCAAACATGGCAATTTGGTGGCGTATGTACTGTCACCATTTAACTAGAGCTGCATGAGAATCCAAAGATCACCCTTCATGATTGCCAACAACATCTTCACACAAATTGAGATCGACGTGACTACAAAAGCAAGGAATAATTCATTAATGCTTCACCAGTTGTACAATAAAATGACCACCATGTGTCATTTTCCAACTTTGAATACTGCCCGTTGATCTCCTAAAGAGTTGGTAGATCAAACGGTTTATCTCGGGCTAACTCGGTTTGACATCCAACGAAGCATCGTTCACCTTCCTCATGACCAATAACATTAATCCATATAGGCTACACATCACCTTTTGTTGACCTCAAGGCTTAAATAATAGGGCTGGCTAATCTAGGTCTCTAGTTGGAAGTGGTACGATCAAGATCTTCCCATATCTTTTGAATCGAAACCTACATATTGTGCATGTTAGTATTTAATGAAAGGATTTGGGTAAGTCGTCGATGACATGACCACTAGGGTTAATGGGTTAGGCTTACATCACCGGATTAAAATTAAAACCCAACTTTCATTTTAATACTTTATTTCCTCCACAGGGTTTTATTTCCTAAGTCTCGGTTGGCCCTGTTAAATTCTTATCCCAACCCTAACAAAGAACAAATGATTAAGCTAAGGATTGTATTTTTTGTTATAACTTTAGATCTAGAGAATTCTTAATTACCACCCTATTTGCATTTGTATATGAATCCAATTGAATGCCTTTCCATATCATTATGGAAAATTTTATTATTGCAACCCTAACTCTAACACTCACTAAACCTTGACCTTAACCTCGATTGAACCAGACATAAACCCTAACCTAAAATAATTGAACTATAATCGTAACCCTAGGTATTGTTGAAACCTAACCTTAATTGTATCAAAACCCTAGAGAACTCTAATTGAAACCTAACCCTAAAATAGACAATAACCCTTACCTTAATTGAACCCTAACTCCAATCCTAGCCCTAATTTAAGACTAACCTTAACCCTGACCTTAATTAAATCCTTATTGAATTATAACCCTAATTGATCCCTAACCGAAATTGAATACTAATTGAACCTTAACCTTATTTGTCAGTTTAAAAGATGTGCCAATGATGTTGCAATCACTAATGATTAATTTTTTCTTGATGGTTAAAATATCAGGCAAATTTATTCATAATAGCAAATTTACTGTCGATTTTTTTCTTGATAAGTAAATCAATATTTCATAAATTATTCATAATTCATTAAATTTTTCTAATTATATTAAATTATATTTTATTAAACGTTAAAAATTCTAAGTTGCTTATAAATAATTTAAGTGTTTTTTATAATTAACTTGATATTGTGTATAAAAAGGTTTAAATTATGTGAATGTTATAAATATAGAAAATAAATTTTGTTTTCAATGTTTATTTGTTAGTTTGATGTGAGAATAATGTTGCATAGTAATGATTAAATCTTTCTTGGATTAGTTACAAACACAGAAATTATTCTCTATGTTAATTTAATGTTATGAATGCTATATAATATAAAGAAAAATATTTAATATATTTAATATCTTTATATTTATAAAACAAACATCTAAAATAAAAATGTGATTGTAAAAAAATACAACTTAATGAGTGAACATACATTTAAAGTTAAAAGTGAAATTATAAAACAAATTGTAAATTTATTTTATTTTTCTTCTATAAATATAATTTTTTTATTTGTCATCCGCCTAGTAATGCCCACTTCTCCTTTTAATGAATGTTTTATTTTGTAAGGGTTGATTTAGTGCTGACATTGATCTATTTCCTGCAGATATCAACGGTGCCCACCATCCCGTGATTGGGAATTGAAGGATAGTGAAATCACGGGCGATGCCACGTGTCTCATCCGGGATCGCACCTCTTGAGTTATCGCTGACCAACTACCACATTTGATCTCGAAATGCTCCCTGCCATCCTGCCAAGGTGTTTGGGTTGATTAAAATACCATGGCACCACGTGTCTCATCCGACGAAGCCTAAAGAGTAAAGGAAACATCATCGACTTTAAATGTATTAAGGGGTGGATTAATAAAGTGTTCTAGACGCATATACCTAAATCGACGGATATTATAATCTCGCTGAAAAGCTGCTCAAGGTTAACGAAATGTGGCTGTGGACCGTGCCAGTGAACGAGATCACGACGCCCGCCATCCTACCCATCGTGATTACAGGATCGCTGAGCATCACAGCGGTGCCACGTGCCCTTCCTAAAGGATGAAATCTGCATGACCATTGATGAGCTGTCTCTTCAAGATTGATGGTGCCCACCATCCCGCGATTAAGAATTTTGGGATCGCGATGTCCCGGGTGCCTGCCACGTGTCTCATCCAATGAAGCCTAAGGAGTGAAGAAAGCATTTGCCAGTTTTAAATGTATTATGGGGTGGATTACTAATGCGCTTGTAAGATGCATGTGTTTTATTTCAACATAGATGTTATGATTTTAAGGGAAAAGCTGCTTGACAGTTAAAGGAAAGGACGACGACCATTTTTGAAGGAGCAGGATTTATGGTAAAAAGATCGACGATGCATGCCATCCCGCGATGGTAAATCAAAGGATTGTGATATCACGGGAAACCACCACGTGGCATTCCTTCGTGATGTATGAATTATTGGGCCCCTTTATTGCCATGTTGGCGATTATGTCAGCCTGTTTTGAAGATGACCGTCAATGATTTGATCAAACTGAAGGATCAACGACTCAAATTTAAATATGTATCAAATTATGGTTGGAGCCCTTCGTGCAACCCGCGAGTGGGCTTTAATGGCGGATGAGACATCTACTGGCAAGATTTGATCGACATAAAATCAATTTACTCATCTCATTTGTATCACAAAACATCCAAGTATTTCATGAAAACAGTTTCAGAGCCAAAGGTGAAATTGCAAGCAGCTGCAGCCAGAAATTGGAGTTTGTGCGAAAAAATCCGTGAGTTAATTTTCTTTGTTTCCCAGTCATTTTGCACCTAAATTAATTGGGAAGGGGGTCTGCTATGCTTGTCACTGAGTTCATTAAAATATTTTGTTAGGGCTATTGCTTAATCATAAATTGTGAGGAATTGTGGTATTTTTACTCTGTAATTTCCTATCTCTGCTTAGTCATAGCCACTTGAAGTGTAACATTGTAGTGAGGCCCTAGTTTGTCTAAAATGGTGCCAACCAAGCAGCACTCTGGCTACATTGAGTATTTGAAAAGAAACTTGTACGATGATTTCCTAGATCAATTTCCATTATCAACAAATGAGAGAAGGAAAGGTTTTGTGTTGATGCGAGGGAAAATCCTAGGGGAGGGGTTGGTGTGTAATAATTCCAATATTGTTGATGCTAGGGTTCCACTCACAGGCTTAGAAATGTTCATATTATGGTATGGACAAAGGAATTTGCCTCATCCTTTTTCAAATGGATGGAGGTACAACATGGAAAAGCTGGTTGTTCCAAATGTGTTCCTTGATGTGGACTTACTTAGGGCAGTGGCCAAAAGATATGACCCTATCACACAGGTAATCAGAGATAATGATGGAGGGGTTCTATTAGAAATTAACAGAGATGTTATCCAACAGACTTTTGATTTGAGTGAGCCAAGTGATGACTTGGCTCCTATTAATCTTGAAGAAATGAAGCAGGAGTATACAAAATTGAAATCTCTTTTTAGGGTTAAGTTGCTTCCACCTCATCTGGTTAAGGCAAGGGGTTCACAATTTCACATCAACCCTAGTGACCAGGAACCCTTTAGATTGAATTGTTTTGGAAAGCCTTTCTTGGCTACTTTCTATTCACTATGTCAGATTTTGGGTTTCAGCCCTGGTGCAGTAATGTCAATTGCATACATGTTCATGGGGGTGCAAATACAACACCCTAACTTCTCTGTAACATATGACTTTGCTTCTTTTTTGGTGGAAAGGATAGATGAAGGATTGTCAAAGCTACAGAATGGTGATACTGGTACTCAATTCTTTTGGTATTCCATGTTGATGCATATGTTCTTGTTTGGGAATGCTGATTTCTTTGATGAGAAGATGAACTTAAGATAATAAGTTAATGGAGAAATATTGCTAGTACAGATATGGGCGGTAGATTTTTCTTGTAATAAGGAAAGCACCAGTTATGTGCAATTTGATAATTGTTTTGCTACAAGATTGAGGGCTAGATTGATGGTAAATGTACCTAGGATCCCTGAGGAAGTGCATGATTTCCTTAGGCCGAAGGAGAGGAAACTAGAATTGAGGGTTTTACATAACTGGGGTGACATTATCCCATATGTAGTCAGCACTGTCCTAAGAATATATGGATTTCAAGGAACCCCTCACATACTGCCATACAATGTGCCACCAAGACTAGGGTTTGTAGAAGTTATGTGGCAGATGACTTTACATTTTCAAAGGGAGGCTAGACACATTTTGACAAATTCTTTGTTGATTACCATTTGAGATTTGGTCCAAGGTGACAACATGATCCTGAAGGTTTCTTTGCTCTTTTCAGGCAAAGAATAAAAGGTGGAAAATTTGCACATGAGTTCAATTTCCCTGAGGACCTGATCAGGAATGAATTTGATTTAAATAGACAAGAATTGAACAAGGAGAAATGGATAGCTTATAGTAAGCTACTAGATGTTGTGCATGAAATGGATCCGAAGTATGACCCACTATTAGAGTTCAATCCATACCATAAGAAAATTGATTTTCTAATGAAGAACTTCAAGGAGATTATGGACACCTTGACAACTAAAGATAAATTTAAGGCCCCAAAGTCTGGATAGCCAGGGACCCGAGAGTGACCATGCCGGTGATTCAAACCGAGGCTGAAGTAATACAGCCACCACAGCAGGAATGAGCTATGCCAGGAGAAAGGGACACTACAGGTATTTGAGGGAAGAAGTAGATAAAGCGGAAGAAACCAGCCGAAAGGCTCCATACACAACTAGGCCCAAAATTCAAAGTACACAGGGGTTTGTCCAAAAGGTATTAGGGTAAAAGAATCCTTCACTGGGAGGCGCGTCCCCCATCACCACCACCTGAGACAAGCCCTAAGAGGCAAAGAACTGATCACCTACCTGAGGATCTCATAGATGAAATTATTGTTACTAATCAAGATATGCAGGTTGATATGTCTTCCCCTCCTAGGTAAGCTGAATTGGTTCTATTCGATTTGGATATGAAGGGTAAGAGTGTGCAGGATGTAAGAATGGAGGCTTGCAAGGAGTTCTTAGATGACAATGCATTTGTAAAGACTCCTGTATTCTTGCAATTGGCATGGAGGATGAAATTTGAGGAATATCAAAATAAATGCAAGGAGAGAAGAGAACTAAGGCCTGACAGGTCAGATTAGGAGAATGATGAAGAAGTGAAAGATGAACTAATGGAAGAGTTCAAAAACATCACTCCTGAAGAAGGAAGACAATTAGTGAATCAGGATGGTGTTTTGATTTTTCCTGAATGGGACATCGCAGATGCAGTGGCTTTCAATGCCATTATAAAGTCCAAGAATCCTTTTCAAGATTTTGAAGAAGAAGTTAAGGCAGCATTACAAAACTCTGCCTTCAGTGAAGAATATGAGACCTTGACAATTTGGGCATTGGCTCCATAAGGAAGAAAGCCAGACATTGTTAATATTAATCTAAATTTCAAAGGAGGATTAATAATAAAAAGGGCTTCAGAGACTACAACAACCGAAGTCACTATTTTAACTGTGAATGTGGCCAAGTTGGCCCAAAAGACTGTTGAAAGGGAGGAGGCTGAAAGAAAGAGCCTAATAGAGAAGTATAACATTTTAATTGAAGAATATGGTAAAATGCAACAAAAGAATGTTGAGCTGAAAACTGAAGTAGAAAGGTTCAAGTATAGACATACTGGGGAAACATCCAATACTCCAGGAACCAACACATCACCTCCCACAGCAAGGTCAATGCCTCCTTCTTCTCCAAGTGTTTCTACACCAGGGTCTCCCATTCAAATCCCGCTCTTACCCCTCCTCTAGAACAAGTTGATGAAGAAACAGAGTGCTCTGTTGATCCAACAAAGTGGTAGATCATGCAGAAAATTCATCAATTACAGACATCACTAAAGGTAAAAGAGGAGGGTTTTCTTTCAAAAGAAAAATAAATTGTTCCTATTATTTTGGAGCATTTAAATGAAAAGGTGGATAATAAACTACCCTCTATACATTCTTTGTATTCTTTGCTATTTGAAGCAATAAAGAATATTGATAGGGATCAGGGGAGAGTGATTCCAATAATTCAAAATTGGATCCCTAGGGAAAATGATCTAGATGTTATGAATAAAGCCTCAAGGTTTGATGTAAATAACAGGCCCCAATCATTGAAGCCTACTTATATATTAGTTAAATCATTGCAAGGTTTTCAGACCTTACCAGATGATCTAAGTAGGAAGATTAGGGAATTGGTAAAGAACTTCAATGATTGGGGTAACACATTGTTAATTGATATAAATGATGAGCATGAGGAAATCAGAACACTCCAACAATGGCAGGATCAAGCAAGTAAAGTCATCAATAATCAAATTAAAATAATTTGTGATGACTCAGATTATGATTTATTGGTAAATTGTATGGATAAGATTATTGGTACTGGATCATTTTTGGAATCTTTTGAAAGAGATGCTAATCAGGTAGCGGTAAAGTATATTCCTTATAGTACAAAATGTAAATGAGGTGATAAATTTTGACTGGCCAACTGACGAAGAATACCAGAGGTGGGTGGCTAAGTATTTGAATGATGATGAGTAAAAAGAGTGGGCTACCGACAGGTGGCAAATCAGATGTTGCGGTTACAATGTTTCCAGTTTTGTATGGTTGACTTTCTTGGCGTGGGTTTCGCATGGTTTTTTGTTATTGCATCAACCTTCCTCTGCCGACATGATGAACAAGAATATGCTCTAGGATGATTGTTGTTGTAACGATTTTTGAACAAGAATATTTTTCAAGGTGGTGGTTGTTGTAACAAATTTTGGAATATCACCAGGTGCTCCAATTGACTGGTGATTAAGGTGTACTTTCGGCCCGGTGCTTGTTTGCTCCTTCATTTTCTTCTCAAGAGGTTTCAAGGCCAGAATTATGGGTTAGCAAGTTAGATAACTTTTGTCGAGTCTAGGTGAAGTTGCAGAGCGAATTGTAAAGTCCGATGGTTTTAGAGAAATGCAATTTAGGTTTTGAGTCATTATATAACAGGTTTTGAGTTCATAGAGATTTAATGTTGTATAATAGTACTTAGCAGAACAGGTTTAGAAATGAAAATTGAGCTCGTAATATATATTTTATTCCATATCCCGAACTTTTCGATGAAGAAGAAAATAACTAAAGTTGTTTTATCCATCTCACTGTTGTGGTGTGTATGATTCTATTTTAGCTTTAATTCAAGGAATTAATCAAAATGCTTGAATGGGATTATAGGCGAATATGTGTTGTATAAGGATTTGATAAGTAGTCCTGGGTTAGAATGCATACTGATGAAATTGTAATGCAATATTGTCAAGGATCTTATATGTGATGTATTAAATCTGTTATATATCTCTAGATGCTTATGAATTTGACTCCTGCAATGGATATATGGCACTGATCTAAGTTGTAATTATTAATGTAGTTCGGTATTTGTTTGTCTTTGCCTAGAGCTTGCTACAAATTGCAAATCATTGACTATCTTATACAATGGATTGTGTTTAGTTATCTCACACTCTAGATAGTTGATATTGTCTATGAACAACCAATTCTAGTTGATATTATCTTATTGTGTTGAGATATTAAGTGAGATCATCTGCTATTATTAATGTTGTTTATAATAATGGTGCAGAGGTTGTAAACACATTAAGGGATCACCCTCTAGGGTCTTGTAGAGCCCAAAGTGTAGGAGGCTTTTAAAGTCCTTGTCAGTTGGTCCAGGTCCTTCGAGCTGCCTTCAATTGGAATTGGCAATTCCATACGTAGATTAGAAGACAAACTTGGTTACATTGTAAAAAGAACCAACATACATGTCAACCACTGAACAACCACCCCTATAACTAGATTTTTAATCTTTTATGATCACATGAAACATAAAAACACACTAATTTCAAGGTTGTTAACATCACTATTGAAATGTTTTAATTTTTAACCTTTCAAACATTAAAAAGTACATCATTAAATTAATTATGTAATGGCATAAAAGTCAAAGTATCATGAATTAATTATGTAACCCATAGAAGTCAAATATAATTCTATCAAGAAATTAATATCAAATAGATAATATAATCACATAACTTATACATTTTAATGTCATTGATCTTCTTCTTCATCCAACTCTTTGTCAGTATCATCCGATCTAGATTCAACATTGTAAGGATTGGTCATATCATCATCATCATTGATATCAATTTCGAAAATGTCATCATCCACACGGATATCATCTGCATGAACATTAACTCCTACATCATCATGATCTAGTTCCTCCTCTTCAACATCTTCGTTAGGGACATCATCTAACTAACCATTGATCTTGATCATCATCTACATCATCTTCTAGTTCTTCAATATTTTCTTCTTCCACCACATTATACTTTACCGGCCTCCCTCTTGGATCATGTCTAACAACAAATGACCAACCTGGTTTACCTAGAACCTTTGAGTAAAATACCTGCTCACATTGCCTTGGAAGAACATAGGGCTCATTTCCAGCTCGCTCGATCAACTTTGTATTAACCATGGAAAATCCATTATCATGTTCAATAACAATTCTCTCAAGATCATTTTCATTCAATCGTAGCTTGTACCATAGGGCCGATGAACAAAATTAATTTGAAGGACTTAAAGTCACACTCAAGTATATCATCAAAATCCCATAGTATCAATTTTAGACTTACGGCGGATGTATATTGCTTCCTAGATGAAACATTAGTCACCTGAAGAGACCCTACTGAGTTATATACCAGAATCACAAGTTTTCTTCATGTCATCCAACATTTTGATTCGAAATTTACAACCATTGCACCACATGGCCTTGTGGTGTTTCACCTACAATATGTCAAACATGTAAAAATTATTGCAATATCGTCAGTTGATAAACATATTTATTCTTGGCCGAATGTATGCAAAGAAAACAATCTCAAGATACATATACATCAATATACTTGAAAATAATTAAATAATATGGGTGATTAATATATTTATACGTACCTGTTTATCTCTTAAACCATATGCTAAATCAATTTCCCTTTGAGTAACAGTGGAATCTCCATTACGATGAGCTTCTTTAACCAATGAAGCAGCACCTTCCCATGTTAATGCACGACCAGATTGTTGACATCGTTCAATCCATACCATCATCCAATCAAGATTGTTGGCGACGTACAAATGTAGTGCATCCCACTCTCGACCAACTATACCAAGAAAAATTGAAATTCACAAATGACGTATAATTAGTTAAATACCACAATATACGACCTTAATTTATAATTGATGTTTATTGAAGATTAAAAATTAAATAAGTACAATACACATAAAACCATATGTAAAATGTATTCCAATTAATCTCCATGACCATCTTATAATTACCTCTCACTTTTCTCAATCTACCTTTCCCCAATAGGTACTCCCCTTCAAATTTGTTAATGGAGTTGGGATCCCAAATGTGATCTACATGGATCTTTGCTGCAAACTTAGGAAGATATTCACTAATGTACACCATGGTCTGGTATACCATATATCCCTTCACTATAGAACCCTCAGGATGTGCTCTTTGTCTAACCAAAGCCTTCAAAAATTTCAAGTGCCTCTCAACCATCCACATTGACCTTGTGTGTATAGGTCCACACAATTCAATCTCCTCAACTTGGTGTATAGGTAGTGTTCTTGTGCATTGAAAATGTTGAAGGTACACAATTTTGCATTTCACACATTAGACGAGGAATTTTTCTCTTCCAATAATTTATATCTTCTTTATGGATTTTTTTAGATGATAGCCATCTACAAGTGATTCAAGATTACCAAATATATTAAGTTTAACAAAATATACAATATATTACATAACAAGTAAAACAAATGGCAATTATAAGATGTATACGATGAATTGAACAAATCTCACTACTTACCTCATGTATTTTCCAGGATCATAAATAACTTGCTTGACATTGTTGTCAAAGTTGTCTGGGAGAGATAGAGGTAGAATGTACTACAACAATTATAAAATGATCTTTTCATTATTTTTCCAAAAGTAGTAAACACAATACACTGAAAAGTACATGTATTATACAAGTGTATATAATATACCAGAATAATTACCTTTATGAAGGTATGCCAATCATGCGTTTTCATCCCTGACCCAAATTCACCTTTCTTTGTTATTATATTGTTTATGTTTGTAGCAAATCCCGTGGGAAATCGAATTTTTTGTATGACTTCTTTTATAGCATTGCTTTGTTGCTCTGTTAATAACCAAGGAAGGGCACTTATATTAATTTGGTCTCCATCGCTATTTAATTGAATGACATTTTTCATTGCATGATTGGCTTCCTGAATGTTAGTACAAATTTTTACAATTTTTTCTTTGTCATGCCTTCCATCCAATATTTTTCATACTTCGTTTCTATTATTTTTCTTTCTGATATGCATTGTATCAAACAAAATGATGCACAATTTGTAGGTTGCTCATAGTAGGGAAACCTACTAAATTATGCAGGATAACTTTTTTAGTCACAGTGGAAGCCAACCATTAATGCCTTCTTGATGACCTTCATGAAGCATATAAGTTAAAAAAATTAACAATGACAATAATTGTCAATTACAACATGAGTAAACACAGCACAATATAAAAATATAAATTCAAAACATATCATATATGATAGATAAACAATTTGACCTAATGTATAACCTTGACGATTAATTCTATTATATTCCAACTTCCACATAGGCAGAAGGTGACATTCTTGCGTGGTTTTGATGTAGTCTCCTCTTTCCCATTGAAAAGATGTTTTTTCAGTAGTTCGATACTTATGATTTCTATGGAGGAAGTGCCTATACTCATCAAACACCTACTTTCCTAAACTTGTTGAACAACAAGATTTCATCTTTGGACCAAAAATTGGACATAGAAAATTTTCCCTTTGTTTGAAGACACCTTGAAGATGATATATAGTGGATTAAATATGTCAATTTTTTCATTATATATAATGAATAGATTATTTAAAACATGCATGATATCTACTTCATGTATTCATCTTGTTAAAGTGTAGTGAATGTTATAGCATGCCACAAAAATGTGGTGTTAGCCACGGGGCATCATGAATTTTCCACTTTAATTTGCATGTGGAATTAAAATTGTCTTTGTCCTATTGGTCTGGAGACATCATACATAGTGACGCCATTCCATAACTTTAGTAACTCATCAATAAGAGGCTCGATATATACATTCATATCTTTAACTTGGTACTTACCTAGTTGAATCAACATAAATATTACATAATTATTATAAACATTTTACTGCAATATATATAAATTAATGTACATGACTATTGAATGAAAAAAATATAAGTCATTATGCAAAAAATAAGACAAATAAGATGCTACTATGTTAAAGAAAATTGATGTAAACAAATACCTGGAACAATCATTAACAACATTATATGCTCCCTCTTTATTGACATCCATGGAGGAATGTTATTGTTGATAACAAAAACAGGCCACAATGAGTAAATAGATCACAGCTCTCCAAATGGATTGACACCGTCTGCTCCCAATGAAAGCCTGAGATTACGAGGTTCTTCTTTAAAGTGTGGCCATTTTTCCTCCATGTCCCTAAATGCAGAACTATCCGCAGGAATTCGAAGAATGTCATCTCCACTTCTATTCTGTGCATGGTAATCCATAAATTGCGCTAAGCTTTCGCACCTAAATAATCATTGCATACATGGAATAATGGGAATATAATGAAAGAACCTTGCAAGGCACCTTTTTTTTTGTTAGTTGATTTGTTCAATATCTACTGATATGACATTCCAGACATTCTATTGCAAATTCCTGTTGTTTATGATATATAATATGATCATTGGGACATGCATCTATTGCTTGATACTCCATTCCGATATCTTTCATAATGGCACATAAATCTCGATATGAGTGAGGTAAAATATTTGATGGTGGTAACAAAAATTTACCAATCAATCTACAACAAAAAATAATTTGTTCATATAGAGAATATTTATGGTACATATTTCATCCTTTATTAACTAATGATGAACTAACAACAATTAAAATAGATGAAAAAATATGACATATATGACATACCTTAACATCCGTGAGATTGCTATGTTTGATAAACCATTCATAACCTTCAAGTTCAACAACGACAATATAGCAGAGAGAAGAGTTGTTTGGGAGCCTTCATAAAGGGGCTCGTATGCCTTCTCAAGTACAGGTAAATCATGAACATCATCAAACTCATCTTGATCATGTAGTGGAAACTCACCACTAAATATGTCATGGATCAATGTATTTGTACCATCATCTTCAACTATGTTTTCTGGTGCATGATCATCTTCTTCCATAGGATCATTAACTTCATCTTCAATAATATTCCGCGGCTCCATGTTAAGTGCAGCACCCAGGAAACCACATTCTACCGAACGTGATAATCCTGCTATCATCGCCCTAGGGCGCAACCTTTATAATATTGATTGACACAAATAAACCATGATCATGATCAAGTGATTATATATATATATATGGTACAGCGATCGCAAATATTTTACAAATTCAATCAATATAAATATATATAATGAACAACTTTTACCAATAGGCGATAATCATGCCCCTTCAGCGTGACCATGCTGCCTACAATGTTTCTGGGTTGTTGTGATTAAAAGTCATCTCGTTTTAAGCCCTTGCAATTATTGCAAGGCCAATAACATTTCCCATCACCCTTTCTTTTCAATCTAGCCCACAATCTATCAAGCGTCTCTTCATTTTGTTCGGGACTAATATTATCGACGTTTTTCTTTGCAAGCAGGCTAAATTTTAGATCTTCAAAAATATCAAACTCACTCAATAATTTTTTAGTCATAGACAAGTAACATAATCTAATAATAATTCTGATATTTTACACCAAAAAAATTTGGCATGCAACCACCCCTGCAAAAGAGAAGATAGTCTTAAGTTAATGACCCCAAAAAATACTTTACAATGCTAATTCCAAAACTTATTAAATTCTGATTTTACTATGATTTCCAACCGTTAAGACTCCTAAAATCAGAATATTGAACTTGATCACAAAATTCCTACAACAATGGAGGTAGCGAGCTAGTAAGAGCAAGTGACCCATTCCTAAGGAGCAATGAGTCAGAATCATCATTGTTAATGTCAATACGGATTTATCCTTTTAGTTAAAGATGAAATGTGTCACTTCTTATGACGAGCTTATCCCTAGGGCCCTCAACATTAAGAGAGCCCTAATTAAAAACAACAGAAGCATTGGTAAGAGCATGATTAGGTACAAACCCTAGGCCTCTGTAGAAACATAAACAATAACTATAGTGGATTAGTGAGGTTGCAATACCAGAAAGATTGAGACATTGTAGGTAATAACCAAAATCTTGCAATCTAAATATTGTAGCCAATAACAAGCACACTATGTAGCTTAGTGACATTTGTAAATGCAATCTACGGTAAGAAGAATGACAGTCACTTAAGATGTGACAGTCAAAAACAGGTTGAGCAGTGATAAGATAATAAAGCTCAAACCTTGCATAGTAAAGTGGAGATTTTAACAGTGAGTTTCCTTACCCCCTTGCTAACCTTAAGGGTTTCTCAAAATGTTTTTGGTAGTGTTAGACAAGGAAAATGCAATCAAGGAATGACTATCCAAATGAAGTAACAGTGGTAATCATAGGTTCAATGTTTCTTCTTAGCCATTAATGTATAATGGAGGTAGTGGATTGCATGTTTGAGCAGTGTTTTGAGACTCATCAAAGATGGGAGAATAGTGAATAATGCCTTGTGGACTGTGAAGTAGTGTCAATAAGGTTGAAGGATCTTAAGAACTACAATACCATGATACAATGAGTCCCCTATAGTAAGTAGGCAGTCTATAGGGCATAGTTTGATTTTATAGAAGGATGCTCATGAAATGAGTCTTCAAGTGATAGTGAGTGAGCCGTTTAAGATTGCAGCTGAGGGTGCAATGCCCAGTCTTAAAGGAAGTTAGCAAAGCAGTAAATATGCAAGAAAATTGAATTGTACACAACAAACAATTCACAATGTTATCTTCCATAATTCCTTGAGTTTGAAGACAAAAATCTCATTGTATCTTCATGATGAAAGTGGTGACCTTAATAGTCAATCACTGGAAACCATGATTTTAAAACATGCTATTGTGCTTATGGAGGTAACATTTTAAGCAAGGCAGTGCGTGGTGGTTTGGAACAATGGCAGGTATGAAGGACTTGCTTTATATGCATACTATGTGGTCTAGCTTAAGACATCGTTCTTAGAAGAGATTGAACGTGGATTATGTAACTCAAGGGTTATCATGAAAAGGATTAAAGCAAAGACTAAGATCTATTTAAAAGCCACAGTCATGAAGATATTAAAGATGTCACATGCAAAACCCTAGTAGCTGGAGTAATGAATACAATGCCAAAGAGGATAGTGTGCTGGGGCAGATTTAGGAGATCTCCACATTATCTAATTACAGGGAAATACATCATTTATTTATTTTTTTAATTAAAAGAAATCATTCTAAACCCTATTTGGATACATTGATACTTCAAAAGCCTTTGAAGGAATTTGAGATTATGCAAATATTTGTCAAGTAACATTCATAAGGTTTAGAAAATCTTGATCACTCTCTAGAATAGCCCATTAAACATGGGTTGTGCTTGAATGCACTACATAATTGATATAACACAACCACTCTGCATATCAACCAGAGTTATAGGCTCTTTATGGCAGCAAGAGGTAATCACTCTTGATCATGCTATAATTACATCTAACCTGTTAAACTTGAGACAACCTTGAATGCACCCAATGATGATTGACACCTACATTATACAACCTTAATTAACTACATATATGAGTACCTCCAATTTCTATCACAACATAGCCACATTAAACTTGGGTCACACATGAATGCATCTTGTATTTGTTATAGCACAACTGTGCCACATGACTAATAGAGTTATGGATCACATAATTACAGTCACAAGACTCTATTCCTTGGTTGTGATCTTATGGTGATTCCACACAACAAAATCTGGACATGAAATTCTCAAAACCCTTAACCTCTAAAAATGAAATCTAATGAGATGTTGCTTTAAAATATGATTTTCAAACCTGGAACTACAAATCTGACTTCTAAATTCTGCAAAGACAATGACTACCTCAACTTTGTGATATCTTCTTGAATTTTTCTAATTTTTCCCAAGAAAATCGTCCTTAGTTCTCCCAAACCGTCTCAAGTAGAGAAAAACAACGTAAGTAATAAATCAGTATGAACTCACTTTTCTTTATGTTGGCCACAATTTGTTTTTTTTTTTTTCTATTTTTCATGTTTGTTAAAAATTCGACGAAAATGATAGCCGACATTTTGACGAGCCCCAGGTTCATTGAAATTTCGACGAACGTCGGGGATAAACATTCAAAAATTGAAAATTACACATCAAATTTTACAAGCACCCGACGAACATCAAATTTTACATATTTCGTCAAACAGTTTCGTTGGATTTTGCAGTCAAATGTATTAGTGCCAAAATGTTGTCGAGCTACTGTAGAAGCATGCAAAACCAAAAGACCACTCAAAGAGTGAACAACCTGGATAGTCTGTGTGGCTGCATCCTGCATAATATCTGGATGATATACTAGAGGTGGTGGAGGAAGGGGAGGAGGGGGAACATATGGGTGCAGGACTACTCTAACTGCCCCTAGTCTATCCTGGAGCATACCACCACTGACGCCCTGGAAGGGTTTAATGTCAAAGTAATTGACATGATGCCCTAACACAAACTTAGTGTATAATTTTTTAATAAAGTAAAATGGTATATCACAATTATTGTTCAGTGGTTTATCAAAAACCATATACCAACGATCCCAAAAGTTATCTACAATGTCCCTATTCGTGCACCTTTTTATAGAAGGTTTTGGTTTATTAACATTAATTGAAAAACTGGTGCGGGGGTTAACAAATAAAGAGGCTATTTGGGCTTTGGTTATTTGGAGATCTTTCACATCATTGTAAGATAATCCACATGCGTAATATTCCCTCATGTCTTCTCGCCATGAATGAAAGACATTATGTTGGGTGGAGAGGGTTTCTATATTTTTAATTATTTCCTTCAATGTGTTTTTCATCTCGGATAATCGAGGGATTGTCTTATAAACATCACAAATGCCCCTCAATTGCTGCAATTTCTCAACAATTAAGTCTTCAATTGATGGCTGCGAAGGTGGTGGAGCATTTGGTATTTGTGCATTTTCATTCTTAGTTGGTGGATCATTTGGAATTTGTGCATTTTCATTCTCAGCAGCCATAATACCTGATTAAAGTTAAAAAATAATGAATATAATTGAAATTACACAATATAAATGAAATTATTATAAAAATACCCTAGTTTTTAATTTAAAAAAAACCCTACTTTTTAACAAAAATCTATAACAAACTCTAGTTTTTAATAAAAATACATAAAAAACACTATTTTTTAATCAAAATCCATAAAAAACATTAATTTTTAATAAAAATCCATTGTAAACTCTAGTTTTTAATAAAAATCAATCAAAAACCATACTTTAAAAAAAAAATCCATAAAAAACTACATAAAATTATACAAAATCTAATCCAAAAATCGATTAAAACAAAAAAAATCCAAAATCTTACCTTTCAAATTGGATATCTATTAAAATTGGATATCTGATATTCACAACTCATTCTCACTGTGCGCCCACAACCTCTTCAAAATGAGTGAAATGATTTTAAAAGCATGCAGTTATGTATTTATAGGTGCCTCAAATCAAATATATGATTTGGATTGGATATCTGATATGTAAATCTTGGTTTTGGCATTGCTTTGGAGCAATGTACTGACACCCAAGCCAAAAAATAGTCAACTCTGGATTTTCGCATTTTTGGGTCGATGAAAAACGTAATTTTTTTCCCATTTCCACTTTTTGGCCCATCATGATCCTACACATACCCTTATGTCTTTTTGAAGGTATAAAGGAAAAGAGGTTACAAGTTGTAGTAGATTATGAGAAAAATGATTTTTGAAGTTTCACAGAAAAAAGACCAATGGTAGTTGAGGTAAGTTTTGATTGTTGTGATTGTGAAGAATGTGTAAAAGTGTGCTCATTTGAGTTTGAGAAATTTGAAAGTACAAAGATGTTTAGGGTTGAGGTGCAACCTGAGCAAAGCCAGTCTATTGGTATGAAAAGAAGAGAGGTTGAAGAGAAAGCTTCCAATGAAGACATTTGTTTGTTGGAAATTCTTAATTTTGTTCCTGAGAAGTTTATGGATTTAGCAATGAATGAACAATGGAAGGATTGTTCTTGGAGGACAAATTGTAGTGGGTTAATTACCACAAAGGTGGAAGACTATGAGGAAGAATGGTGGAGATTTGAAGTTTGCAAAGAAATACAAAGGAGAAGGTATATACAGAAAGAGAAAAGCCGACAAGTGCAGATAGCCAAACTTCAAGGCAACAGTGCAAGTATGGCAATGAAAAATCAAGGAGGCTGAACAACTGTAAAATGAGGAAAAAGGTGGAATTGGAAGATAGCATTATGGATGCCATGTGCAGAAGCACATGATTTTAATCACCTGGGGAGTTTGATGCAGGAGCATGCTCCTACTACTTTGTTTGGTGTTGCTCTTTCATTGGATAATAAATGGAGTTACATAGGTGGGAGATTAATGTATCGATAGGACAACATTTGATGTCCCAGCGATAGATTGATGGTGTTGGAAATGATTGGGGTTCATCGAAAAGAGGTAGTCTAGTCAATGAGAGATTTGTAGAAGTCTCTTTGACATCCTGATGGTGTGAAGTAAAGATAGGTCATCGAGAGTCATGTTGGTCAGCTAGACATTCGTGAATGTCTCTTCGACATTCTGATTTGGTATTGTTGTTCTCATCGGCGAGATAGGGCAGTGTTGATGGAAGTTTTGTGGATGTCTCTTGGATATCCCATGTCTGTTCAACATTCCAAGGGTTATGGGTTTAGTTGATTGTTGCACCGAGGTGACCTCATGGTGTTGGCAAGAGATACTCCTAAGTCTCTTCGACTAGGTGTGTCTCATCGATGGTGTGGTGGTAGCGATGTCGATGTGACATATAGGGTTCAGTGTGACATCTTCTTATGTCTCTTCGACATTCCAAAAATGATTTTATTGAGCTCATCGAGATGACATGGGGATTTCGGGGAGAGATCTCCCAAAGTCTTGGTGATATTCTGATGGTAGTGATGAATGATGATGGTCAACATGGTGGATGGCGAGTGAGGTTACGACACTTAGCGAAATGATATTCGATGTATTCCACATCATTTTTGTGGAATACCTATCTATTGGCCAAGTTGGTGGAGATGCTGATTGCGAGGTAACAACTTGGAGATTTTGAACAATGATTGGACGATAATGGAAACTACGACATGCAGAGTGAGAAGGATGTCAAGGCCGACATGGAAGAGGAATACAATATAAAGAGATAGCTCGAGACTAGGAAGAGATAGGAGAGGTGGTGGTGGAGTAGCCCGAAGCAAGAGGTTGGTAAGAAGCAAGAGCTGACCAGAATGGGAAAGGAGACATAAAGGTTAGACTAGTGAGAGTTTAAGGTGAATCTGTTTGAGATTTGCAGATGATGTAAAGAAAGACCATTTGATGGCATGCAATGTTGTATTGACATTTCAGTAATAAAAGAAAGCTATGTTTTCTCTCATTTTTTTGTGTCAAACTATGTTGTGTCGATTTGTGTGTGTGGTCTTTGTATTGGTAGTGAGATCGTGACAACTTGTTAAGGCCCTCCAATCTCAACTGCATCATAATCAAGTTTTCATCATCTTTGGAAGATGAATGGAAATGGGTTCTATGTCACTCATTTATTTTGAATTATCTCATCTTGTGTAATGTATTCTTCAACACATGGCATGATTGATGATATTTAGTGTACACAATGCACTATAGTGTGAAATGTAAAAAAATGATAATAATTATAGACATCTAAAAATGACTAACACATTCTATCTCATCACCTCATCATTTCTCATCAATTCTCATGTCAATGTTAATTAAATATATTTAGCTATTTAATTAAGCTGACACACCATTCATATTAATTTCTTGCATCTAAATTAATTATTATTATTTTATTATTTAATTGATTCGTTCATTTAAATATATATTTTTTGATCGGTACCTCAAGAAATTTTAGTTTGGCTTGACCCAATATGGAAACTGCAAATGGGGGATATCCTCCCCGGCATGAATGCAAGCTATCCAAGCTTATGAGCATGGTATCCCAGTAGGGGCACAAAGCCCATGAGTACACTAGCCCAACAAGGGATTGGAACAACATAGACTTGAATGCCTATTTCATGGTATGAACATCATCAACAACCTCAATGTTGTGGTACAAACCTACAAGCAAATTGGATTGGTGGAGGCACATTTCATGTGATTATAATGGCCCAACAAAGGCTTGAACCCTAGCAACAAGGTAAGTGCAAAAAGATGGGGGACCAAAAAAGGGTCTTAAGTGGCCCTTTTTTTTTCTAAAATCAAGAAAGACTAACCTTGGATGACAAATTGAAGATAGTTACACTCAAAATTTTAAGATGCAGCAAAAATGAGAGTCATAGTGCTCTGAATCTACTTTATAAACTACTACTCTTTTTTGAAAATAGTAGATATTAAGGGGTTCAAAAAGGGGGGCCACACAAACTGGTCCTATTAAAAAGAAAACATAACATAGCTCGTCTGGTGTGGCCCTCTAAAATGTTAATTTTTTTTTGGTATTTTAAAAATTGCTTCAGTGAGAGATTAGCTAACACATTCAGTTTATCTCTTAATTTTTTGCTATTTTTTTAATGAATATATGATTCTTTACTAATTTTCAAAGTGGGCACATCCTGAATTTTTTTTTTGAGTGTGCTCCCCCTTAAAAAAACTAAAAACTGATCGAAAATATATATTTTTTTAATATGTGTAGAATGGAGTCTAGTTTCTAAAAATATAATTTATTTGAAATTTTGATGAGCAGTTAAAAAATAAAGTGAAAAATACCAAACATTGGTTTTTGACAAAAAAATGGATACACCAACAAAAGAAATTAAAGATGAAAACCTTTACATACTCAAAATGTGAAAAACATTACATGGTTAGATAGCTAAGAGAGATATTAACACTACCATGGTGTTTTTTTGACTTGACATTGAAACATGTGCAAACCTGATGGGGAGCATGCTCAAGATTATGTCAAATTTTTCAAGTAATCTGCAAAAACATGTCTTTAGATGTT
This sequence comes from Sequoia sempervirens, assembly GCA_007258455.2. NCBI lineage: Eukaryota > Viridiplantae > Streptophyta > Pinopsida > Cupressales > Cupressaceae > Sequoia > Sequoia sempervirens. The sequence goes on along the minus strand of VDFB02005631.1, from coordinate 5,309 downwards.
AGAAAGTCACTCCAATCCTTTGGGTTGGAAGCCCAAGGAAAATCCAAGCCAAAGGCTTGAACATTTTCCAAAGAAATACAAAATGCAAGTGTGTTATAATGCACCTATGTTATGTCAAAGAAAAACATAATGTGAGCACATTATAATGTGCTCATGTTAAATCAAAGCAAGCATGACATGAATGTGTTATAATGTGCTTGTGACTTTTTTCAAGTTATTTATGTATGCATGTATTTATTTATGTATGTATGTATATATGTATGTATGTATGTATGGGCTTAGGGTTTAGGGTATATGGTATCTATTTAGGTTTGAGGGTTTAGGGTATGGGATTTAGATTATAAGGTTGATGGTATAGGGTTGAGGGTGTAGGGTTTAGTGTTTAAGTATAGGGTTGAAGGTATAGGGTTTAGGGTATAAGGTTGAGTTTATAGGGTTTAAGCTTTAGGATTGAGGGTATAGGGTTTAGGATTTAGGGTTGATGCATGGAGTTTAGGGTTGAGGGTTTAGCGTATAGGATTTAGTGTATATGGTATAGGGCTTAGGGTTGAAGATATTGGGTATAGGGTTGAGGGTATTGAATTTACGGTTGAGGGTATAAGGGATAGGTGTTAGGCTTGAGGTTATAAGGTATAGGGTTTATGCTTTAGGGTTGATGGTATAGAGTTTAGGTTATAAGGTTGATGACATTGGGTGTAAGGTATAGGCTTTAGAGTTAAGGGTATTGGGTAAAGGTATAGGGTTGACAGTTTTAGGTATATGGTATAGGGTTTATGGTTGAGGGTGTAAGTTATAGGTTTGACGGTTGAGGGTGTAGGGTTTAGGGTTTAAGGTATACGATTGAGGGTTGAGGGATAGTATTCAGGTTTAAGGGTACATGGTTATGTATAGGGCTTAGGGTTAAGGAAACTGGGTATAAGTTTGAGGGTATTGGGTTTATGATTGAGGGTATAAGGTATAAATTTAGGGTTGAGGGTTTACCATATAGGATTTAGGGTATAAGGTTGAGGGTATTGGGTTTATGATTGAGGGTATAAGGTATAAATTTAGGGTTGAGGGTTTACCATATAGGATTTAGGGTATAAGGTTGAGGGTATAGGGTTTAAGGTATAGGGTTGAGGGTATAATGTATAGGGTTGAGGTTTGAGGGTGTAGGGTTTAGGGTTTAAGTATAGGGTATGGAGTTGAGGGGTAATGTTTAGGGTTGAGGGTATAGGGTATAGGGATTAGGACTTAGGATATTGGGTATAGGGTTGAAGGTATTGGGTTTACAATTGAGGGTAGAAGGTATCTATTTAGGGTTGAGGGTATAGGGTTTAGGGTATAAGGTTGAAGGTATAGGGTATAGGATTGAGGGTATAAGGTATAGGGTTGAGGGTTGAGGGTGTAGGGTTTAGGGTTTAAGTATAGGCTTGAGGGTTGAGGTATAGTGTTCATGGTTGAGGGTATAGGGTTAAGTGTATTGGGTATAGAGCTTAGGGTGTATAGGGTATAGGGCTTAGGACAATCAAATTGGTTATGAAGGCGCATGGTTTGAGGGTGTAGTCATTGATTTTGAGCCTCTCAAATCATGTGATGGTTGCAAAATTATCAGTGTCCAATATGAGGCATTTGACATAGAATACAATCAACCCTTAAGAGAAAGCCCGTGTCATAATCATTTGAGGCCAATACCACCTCCAATTCCATTACCCAAGAATTTAGTTGTGGGTGATGTTGTGGAAGCATTTGAAAATGATTGTTGGTGGTAAGCCATTGTCCTAGATTTCCCATCCACTTCTGATGCTCCTCCACAAAGTTACTTTATCTGTTTCCCATACACCATAACATGTAGAAACTATGAAGCTAAGCACCTCCACCCATGTCAAGAATGGGTCATGGGTAGGTGGATCTTTCCACAATAATTTCAACTTATCATCTATCTAAATATTCAATATATTTAGTTTACTCACGGTATACTGATAGATTACAATCAATCATGCCTATATTTTATGTTCACTACTGAGGTCTTTATAAATGGATACAAACTTGTTTTAACTTAAAATTGTTATAGTGTATGCTTTACTACTGAGGTCCTCATTAATGGATATAAATTTTCTTAAGTTAAAATTATTATAACTTATGCTTTAACTATACAACTCGTACCATGGCGTTTGATGATGGATTTGTGCAAATTGTCAGCATGAGGTTGAGGGTTGAAGGTTTAAACTTCACATATCAATCAACTCAATATTCTCACATTTAGACCCACATTGATTCTCACATTATCTTGAAACAAAAATTGCAAAATTTTCTTGTGGAAAAGGATATAGGAAGTAGATATTTGAAAACCCAACATCCATGTGCACATAGTTCATGAAAGCCAAAGAACATTCATGCTTTGAATAAGTTGAGAAGAACTAATATTTTGAGAAATATAAGGCACACTCACATATTTTTTGGCAACACAAGGGCAGACAACTGAGAGGGGGGTGAATTAGTTGTCACAGAAATTTAAACTTATTCAACTTATCCTCAGATTTGATAAATAACCATGAAATCATAAACCATCAACACATTAGAAACATAGATAACACCAAGATTTTTTTTACGTGGAAACCCTGTTAGGGGAAAAACCACGGTGGAGGTTAGTCCACAAGATTATACTCGGTTAAAAGTATAAAGAATAAAATGGGGAATGCACATGCATTCAGACACACTTCCTAGAGCTCACTGCTCAATTACAACAAGGCTTACTTCCCAAAGGAAGACACACTGTCTTATAGAAACATTCAAATTACATCTGCAAGATTTTGAACTGAGAAAATAACATTTGCTAATGCCTCATTATAGTTTCGGTTAAACACATAAATTCTTCTTCACACTCTGCTCACTCTTTTTCACACTCTACTTCTACCTTCGAATGATTAGGACATTATTCACACATATCATACACCATACCTTCAAATGGAATAAAAAATCACTTATATATATCTATAACTAGAGATTACATCGCTACATGTCAACTTCAACAAAATAATAAAACATGTACAAAATATCAGCCCAAAACAATATAATTATTAATGCGAACCAACCAATGTCAGCCACAAAATAATGAAGACCCAAAACAACATCCTCAAACTTGAAACACCTTCAAAAATTATTCCTTGAAGATCCACAACACACTACAAACACCTTGTCATCCATGAATATGAAAAACATGAACACACAAGAGAAAATCACCAATTGTGAGCACAATGATCAATGTAGATGTACAACACAGATAGAGCATGATCTAGAAACATCCAAAAACATCATGAATCACTAGAGAAGCATCCGAAACAAATAAAATTACTATAATCATATCATCTTCATTCAAGAACATCAAATGAGGCAATAGAAAAATTGTCAGAACACAACTGCTCATAACTTGATCAAAGCTTCATGTGGATCTATGAAACTTAACATGGATAAACTAGATATACTAGAAAACAAACCCTTTAATCCACAACCTATGATCATCAACGTACTGAGCTCGACAATAGACTGAACTTCACTTCACCACTGACAACCTACAACTTATTCCATTACAATTTTCTCAATATCCTCAACATATACATCCTTTAATGACATTAATGCCAATAGTGTTGAAATCAATGGAAAACACATATCAGTAACATCCAATAATCTCCCCCTTTGGTATTGATGGAAACACATGATGTGAAAAACACCATCAACGAAACTTTCTCTTAGCACTTCCTCGCCTTTAGGTTTTGACTCTTTTCTCCTCAACTCTTTCACATGACTCTTCTCCCCTCAAAGTTTTTCACATGACTTTTCTCCCCCTTTGACATCAATGAAAAAGATCTCTTTTCTCCACACAAGCTCTAAACCACATTTTTGAACATCTGACTACTCCCCCCGAGTAGCAGCCACCACAACATCAATTCGGATCAAGATATGACTACGAAATGCATAGACTGATGCAAGTCAATGCATCTTAGTTCTAATTAGGAGGGGTAATCACCCTTAACTTACCTCTGAGATACTCAAAAGTATCCTTAGGAAAGGGCTTGGTAAAGATATGTGCAATCTATTCCTTAGTAGGCACATACTCTAGTCAGACTTCTTTTTCACTCACCTTCTGTCTCAAAAAGTGAAACTTGATAGATATATGTTTGGTCTTTGAATGCAACATCGGATTCTTAGAAATGTTAATTGCACTTGAATTATTACATAATATAGCAATAGGTTCATCATACACAACTCTGATATCTTTCAACATCTGCTTCATCCACAATACTTGAGTACAATTGTTAGCAACAACAATGTATTCTGCCTCTGCAGTAGATAAAGAAATATCTTACCTACTTCTAACCATGAAATCAACTTCTTCCCCAAGAAATGCTCACCACTAGTGGTAAAACACAAATCAGGTCACACTTTCAAATCCAACCTATTGACAATAACTAATCCTAAGTATTTCTAACTAAAATCAATTTTGGTCAAACATATGATCTAGTAAGATTCATTCTAGCTAAGTTATATGATTCCACAACTTTTTCAACTAAAGTTGTTGGCTTAAAATATATGGAGCACCACTTTGAGCCCAATTTACCAAAAAAATAAAATTATTTGAAAAAATTGGTTTCAATAACTCCTACTAATGTAAATAATTTTTTTTTTTAAATATAAAAATACCCTTTTGTAGATCCATAAGTGTAGTTTTCAAAAATATATATTTTTTAATAGTTTGATTATTATTTATATTTTATATATATATTTTTAAAAGTAGGTTATCAACACAAAATATTAGGTTGATTACTACAATGGAAAACACTAAAATCCTTGTTAAAAAATAGAAAAAAATATGATGCACTAGATAAAAGAATCTATTTCAAGATGGTATATTTTTTTCCACTTAGATAACATTAACAGAAAGTTGATGCCCCGATGGAACAACTATTTTTGATTCATGCAAACTTTAATATTTATATAAAAATATATATTTATCAAAATTGGAAAAGAATACATCCAAGTGCAATTAAAGTTTCGTTATAAATACGCAATTAAGTTAAGAAACAAAACAAATTTAATAAAGTTTGACGTCCCATGCAACTTCATTTTTCAGCATTTTATCAGCAACTAAATTATAGTGTTAATATATTAAAAACTAGTTTAAAATATATATTTTTATTATTTTTTAAATACAAAAAAAAAATATAATAAAAAATACATATTTTACTAGTTTACATCATTTCAAAATTCAAAACATATATGCCACTTTTTAGAGATTCGAGTTTAAAAATTGGATCAATGTTGGTCGTTTC
>VDFB02005629.1:0-17633 GCA_007258455.2 Sequoia sempervirens | reverse complement strand
GGGGTGAATCAGTATTTTTTTACTCCATTCAAACATTTAAACATCCAATCCACTTAGCAGATTCAATTACAATAAATAAAATAAAGCATGAAACATTCAACAACTCATAACACATGAACACTAGGATTTTTACATAGAAAACCCAAAATGGGAAAAGCCACGATGAAGATTAGTTTACAATATATATTATAACCAGTTATAGTATATTTACAAAAGTGCTCACTGCAGGTGGACTCACTATCCAAGTGGACTCATTGCCCACTAAGAGAAAAATATAGAAGAGAGCTTATGGCTCACAACCTAGATTAAATTGTTACAATTGCATCTATCATATGCATGAATTATAGTTCCAATGAAGCTCAATAAATTGACTTTACACACTTCATTTGATTCTGATCTAGCACTCTACTTTCCTCTACATTTGCATCACTCTAATATTTAACTCAACATTCACAATTTAAATTCACACTACTCTGATAATATTCACATCATTCACATCACTAACATGTCTCTCATTCCTTACATTCATCAAAATATCGAAAACGATCTAGCATATATATCCACTTCAAACATTACATCAATTAGGTTGGCCTAATTAGATGTATCATAAAAAATATACAATATATAAAGTTATCTCAAAACCTTCCACACATGCCTTATGCCAAGATTTAATTCTTAAAATAATTTGAAATAGGTCGGTATGGACCTATAGTAGCTCCCATATAACTATGCAACACTTATTTAACCTTCACATATCCTCACATCTATTAGGTGTACAAAAGACCTAATACAAAAATTATTCAACTGTATACCCATATTCAGACTCCTGTACCTCAAAACATCATGCCAACTAGAATTCATACTCTATTGAAATATTTCAATATCTCCTTAGGACCAAAAATTCAAAATCCTATCTGCGGAGAAGTGCAGACTCCTCCTACTCACATGCACTATACAAGAAATGACAATAATTTGCTATTTTGAACTTCTACTATCCATAACTTTCAAACCAGAGGTCAAAAAATGATGGAATTTTGGAATTAGATGCTTCTATCAACCAAAAATATTGTGCTAGAATTGCAAAGTGAAATGTTCATTAGTGGACCAATGCGGACCCAAAAATTGCATGCTCTATTACATTGAATTATCAAAATTGAAACTTAGTCAATTTTCATCATAAGTACCTTTAGTGGATCAAACCATCTTGCAAAATTATCTTCCACAAGCATCAAAATGAGTGTTAGAACCAACCAAAATTATCAAAATGATCTGCACCAAAGACTTCACACCAAGATACAATATTAACATCAATGACAACACTACAACACACATAATAGTATACCTTGTGCTTATCCTAGATGCTCATATTTCCAACAACAACATCAATGACATATCCTCATTCTTCCAAAAACCCCCATACTAATGCTAGCATGATCGTTCATTAGCATATATAGATAAGATAACAAATAAATATCATTAAAATGAGTTGTATGAATATATTTAGAAGACTCTTAAATGATATATTGGATGAGGATTAATGTTACAACATCCCACCATGTTCTCACATTGGCTCCAATGATACCACCAATCTTCTTCCACTTCTATTCCTACTTTTCAACTTTCTCTCCTCTCCCTATTTTAAAAGGAGAAACTAATTTTCTCACAAGGATTCTAACAATTTTTTTTATTTCTACATAATATGTTCTTATAATTAGTTAGTACACACTCTTTCACTATTACTTTACAAAAAATTTATCATGCTCTCTTGCTAGTGATTTTCACCATATTTGACAACACCCTTGATCCCATACTCTACAAGGGATTGTAGATATTTTATCTTTATTTTTTTGTTTTTCATGTTATTGGAGACAACAAGCATTTGGGTCGTCCGCATTGACAAAAGGAGTTCCTCTTCTCAAGAGAAACCTTTTTGGGTTTTGGTGGCAACATCTTTCCATGATTTAATCCTATTTTTTTGCATTCACAGATTAATTATTGTGCAGGTTTTAGCAAAAAAGATATTGAAGCATCTACTTTTGAACATCCATTGCATAAGAGATATAATATTATTGCATTCACATAGCTTCCAAAGTAAATCATCACCATCTTCTTAAAAGATGCAAGTGAATTTGAATCTCCTCTCTTGATCTCCTTGATTTGTCCTCTTTTCTCTTCTTCTACATCTAGGATTCCCCCCCTCTTTATTCAAGCTCGATGAAGTAGCATTTTCTAGAGACTTAGTTTCATTTTCAAAATATATTGAAACATTTCTTTTGTAGTTGTCTCTAAACTTAGGGTACCTTTTCATTTTCATTCTTCTTTATACTCCTCCATTTTAATACATTTAATATCAAATTTCCTCACATTTGGTATTATATTTGGGTTATCCACCTCCTTTGATTCTACAAGCATTTAACATAACTCAAACATATTTTATTTATTAAACATAGTCATATTTTCAAGTGCACACATCTTTTACCATTGACTATTATTGATTTGAAAGGCTATATCAGGGGCTTGACCACATTAGAAAGCTCCCAATTAATCTTAATCAAAAGAATGAGAAAGTTAGAAGACATACAAAGGTTATTGAAATATTTCCTTAAGATGTTGATGGTGATGGAAATGGAGCAAAGAGGCTAAGTGGCCATGATGTCTTTGGTTCAAGCAAGCATATCAATAGGGCTTCTACTAGGGATGTATGTGTTCTCTATTTTAACTCTTGCTTTGTAAGAATGACTAGTGACCTTAGTAAGGTATATGAATAGATTTATTATGACTAGCTTTATATGTAACTTATTTGACATATATTATAATGAAAAGGATGAGGGACCACAACCTTTTATGAATTAAAAAGAAGATATGCTATAATGTAACTTTTTTGTGTTCCCCCATAAGAATTGCCAAACTATTTAGATCAAGTATCACTGAATAAGACAGAATAAATGAAAGAATCTCTAAGATATAACCTAAACAAAGTAGAAATAAGATCAGTTGAGAACAACATTGAGCTCAATTATTTATATTCTCCTAGACTCAGTTGAGAATAAAACTTGTTCCGAACTCAGTTTGCCATAAAAACAATTTGCTAAACACTTTTATCAGAGATGTCAAAAAGTTTGGCATTGAAGCTCACAAATCCCACAAGAAAATGAAAAGCCAAACAAAAACTAAAAGGCCAAATATATTTTCAGTTCAACAGAGTTGTTATTACACTAATAATCTTCCATAACATACATCATAATAATAAGCCATATTTATTTACGTAGAGGAGAAAGATTAGGAGAGGATGCAGAAGAACTATGACTAAAGCTGATACGCCTTGCAAATGAATGGAAACTGGTGGAAAGTAGTCTGCCAAGAGACCCAAATTTGGTCCTCTATAATCTTTTGAGGCGCATCACAAACACCACAGAATGTACAACATTCTTGAATATCTTCCTCTTTATCTCCCCACGCAGTGGTGGGAATCTCACCACCTTCAACTTATTGTTTGAACTCACTGTCCTCATCTTTACCAGCTTACCTTCAACTTATTGTTTGAACTCATTGTCCTCATGTTTGAACAAATGTATATATATAGTGAAGGTGGTACAAAACTTTCTTATTCAGTTCCACAGAAGGGTATGTTCCCCTCTAAATGGGAGAATAAAATAAGTGGATTGCATAGATACATAGGCATCTCTTTTCTCTTACAGTGGATTACGGTGATGATAAAAATCTTAGTATTGACATAATCAAAATGTATAAAAATGTTATTGTTTGCTATTATAGTACAATTCTTGGGTGAATGTGGTCCCTCACTTTTACAAGAACAAATGGTCTGGAAAGTGAAATTGGACAGTTATCCATTAATAAATTTGGAATACTCTTGAGACATTCTCATCTGATATTTAATTATGGGCCAGCATGAGATAGAGAGTATAATCTGCATCACCAATATCTTTTTGGGTCACATTCTCTGATGTGATTCCTACTGAGAAATTATAGTTTAAGTTACACTTAACAGAATAAGTTGGAACAATTATTTTCCCCCATATCTGCAACAGTTAAAAGATAATATGAATAAACTGAATAACTTGCTATTGGAATAAGGAATTTTTATGTAATGTTAAATCTCACATAAATATTCCAATTAGTTCAATAATAACAAATAATTTAAGGATTTAAGAGATGGGATTTTAATGAGATAATGTAATAAATAAGAATTATATAAAATAAATAAAATGTACTTAATTTTTTATTTGATGGAGAAAAGATTGTTATCAATATTATTAAATAATTTGTGGTTATATTAGGAAGTTTAGACCTATCAAATTATGATCTGAAAATGATTATAAATCTGTCTATTGAATTTTAAATTTAAGAGTACATTTGCGGATCTATTTTTTTGCATGTATGGAAGAGAACCTAATATGTCGGTCTAAATGTCTCGTCTTTAAATGAATTTGTAGAATCTTCATGATTGAAAAAGACTTACCTTGATTTTCGATACACCTATGTCTCGAGAAATGTTGTCTACAAACAACATTTCAAAAATATGTTAGACAATGATTTCTTTTCCTTTAGTTAAGGCCATATATGGAATAATTCAATAATGATGAATAAGGATCATGTCATCAAGCAAACATGTATACTCCTAGAATGGTAATGTAAGAGATTTTTCCTTTTGCAATCAATTTTTTGATGTGTTGAATAAATTTGTAAATTCTCTTAGATTATTCAAATGAATTAGTGTTAGTTATAAATTACAACACCCTAACATGTAATTTGAAGTAATCATTGTTTTAACTAGTTCATCATAACTAGTAAGTGAGGAAAACACAAACCCAATTAAAAATAAAGTTTAATATTTTAGAATTTATATTCACATGTGTGGAACTAACCTATGTCAATTCTACACTTATGGATCTAAATTATGGTGGTAGATGGTAAATTTAGTAAGTTTTATACTCTTAGGATGTGTAAAGATTTAATAAGGCTAGGATAAGGTTATTTTCCAACTTCCATAAAAAATTCCAAGGTGTACACTAATGAACACATAATGATTTAAACTAGCTAATATTGGTCCAAAATATGAAGGAAAATCACATGGGTATACAATTTTCACCATTAATAAAGTATACATATAATAATAATAACTTCAACATATGTGCATGTATTATAATAGAAAAAAAATATTTAATATAGAAAGTGGGATAATTTTTAAAATTTAACTAGTATAATATTTATGTGATCCATGTTGAACTATGTAATCCTTTAGGAAACATGGGCATAACTTAACAAACTTTTATGTTAACGACCACTCCAAACAAGTCATTGCATCTTTCACACCGATGTGCATGAACCAATGTAATCCATTATTCCATGCTACCATGTTGACTTAGTATAGCTTTGTACATGCTTGGAATAATAAACAAATCCTTACACATGACACACTTCATAATGTTATTCTCAAACACATGGAGTGGAATGACAACCACCATGTAGTTGAAAGGTCATGAAGTATAGGATCATGATATGTTACATCTTCCTCTCTTTTTTTATAACAATATTTTACATATATTTGATTGCATCTTCCCATTGAAGGAAAACCAATTTGATGTTTTAACCCTTTTTTTGGTCATAGTAACTATTGTCACATGAAATTGCACCCTATTAAATATGGGGTTCAACATTCCAATGACACAATGGAACTAACCTCAAGGTGTGGGACCTTGCAGATGATATCAAATCTTCAGAGAAGGTTGACTTTCTCTCAAAACTAGATGCAATAATACCGGTCCAACCCAACATTGGATAACTCTACACTAATCCTAATTTATTAAATTGTAGAAGGAAAAGGGATAATAGGATGTTGAAAATTAGAAATATGGTGATGCACCAAGATTGAATATGTTTCTTCCTTCCTATGATTGTAAAGAGTGCCAAAAAAACCATTGAAGAATCTCACACAATTCTCTATTTTGAACTAGATTTATAATAAAGCATGAAGGCTATAGTCTGAAAGATCCTAAAAGGAGTGAAAATTACCTATAATTAACACATAATAAATTAGCACAATCATACAACTTGTAAAATGATGAAATTTCATGCATGCATAGAGGTGTCAAATGTCACACAAGATACAAGCATTGAAAAGAGGTAAAAATAATGATTTTATTAATATAGAGGAATGCAAACCAATTTTACAATTATAGAATGCAAAACTAGAATATAAGTTTGCTAGAGAAAATCCAACGAAGAACCCTCACAATGAGCACAAAAGTACCTTATATCAATTGTAGGTCATAGGAGAGAGATAGTGCATGTGATTGGGTAGGAAAGCCTAGCCAAAATCCCTACAAATCAGGTATAGACATGTGTCCATCCACATCCTAAGTTGAAAGTACTGTAAAATGGCCCTAACATCATAGCCATGCTTCTGTAATGATGAAAACATGAATGAAGATCATAAAACCCACAAAATTTGTAGCAAAATCATAACTAGGGATGGCCCTCTATCACAAAAGTGATATGTAAACTATAAATGAAACATGGGCACCTTATTTTCCACTTGGAGTTGGTAAAGAATCCATTTAAAATCATTCCTCTAGCTCTAAGAATCAAATCTAGTAGTTGGGGCAGTTATTGCAATTTTAATGGTAATTTCTAGGTCAAAATGTGAAAATCCATCAGACAATGGGAGTGGGGAACACAAAATGGATTTAGATATTTGGAATTTTTCCAAATGACCAAGGGGAACTCGAAATCTAAAAAGGGCCAAAATATCCTTGGAAACTAAAAATCCCAATAGGATATGGGTAAGTGCGGAAAGATGGGAGGTAGAAAAGGGGTCTTAAAGGGCCACTTTTTATTTTGAAATCATGAAGTACTGACCTTGGATGAGAAATTGAGGATAGTTACACTCAAAAAAATTAGATGCAACAAAAACAAGGGTCGCAGTGCTCCAAGTCTACTTTCTAAATTACTATTTAAAAAAAAAGGTAGAGATTAAGGGGTTCAAAAAAGGGAGCCACAAAAATTGGTGTTGTTTTTGTCAAAAAAATATAACATAGCATTTGTTGTGGCTCCCTCAAAAGGTTAATTTTTTTTTGGTATTTTTAAAATCACTTCAATGAGAAATTAGCTAACAACATGTAGTTTATGCCTGATTTTTCTGATATTTTTTAATGAATATATGATCTTTTACTAATTTTTAAAGTGGACACATCCTAAAAAACAAAAATTTGGTCTTGCCACCCCTATAATTTTTGAAAACTAATCAATTTTTTTTTTTTTTGAATATGTGTAGAATGGAGTTTAGTTTATAATGTAATTTATGTGAATTTTCAATGAATGGTTAAAAAATAAAGTAAAACATACTTTTGACAAAAAGCAGACACAAACAAAAGAAATTAAAAATGAAAGCCTTAACTTAGTCAAAATGTGAAAAAAATACATCATTAAATAGCTAAGAGAGAGCCTAACATTATCCAGGTGTTTGATTTACTCGACCTTGAAACATGTACAAACTTGATAGTTAGCACAAATGAGATTATGTGAAATTTTGTAGAACATGCAAAAACACGTCTTTAGATGTTGGGAAGGCACTCCAAGCCTTTGGGTTGGAAATCCAAAGAAAATCCAAGCCAAAGGCTTGGGGATTCCCAAAGCAATACATAATGTGAGTGTGTTATAATGTGCTAGAATTATGTCATAGTTTCAGCATAACGCGAGTGTGTTATAATGTGCTTGTGTTATGTCTTTCCTTACACTTTTGTTGTTATTTCTTTGTCTTGATTTATATTTCCCTAAGCAAGGCACAACATGAGCGCGTTATAACATACTCATGTTATGTCTTGCTTGAAATTTTTTATGTGCAAGTTTGTTAAATGTATATTTGATGTATGTATGTATGTATGCATGTACATATGCATGTATGCCTGTATGTATGTATGCTTGTATATATGTATGTGTTTCATAGAAAAAAGGACCCTTTGCTTGACATGAGATTAATTGGACTTAATGAGGCTCTGATTTAGGTGTTGTGAAGCATTTTATGCATCCACACTAAGTCTTGGACCTTTGTAAACTAAATAAAATGCTTTTAATGACATGTTGTGAAGGTGTTGTGAAGTGTTGTAAGACATTACTACATTCTTCTAGACTCTATTTAATGCATTTCACCTAAAAACCACCTTTTTCCTCATCAACAAGTCCTATTTTGAAGTGTTGTAAAGTCTTGTAACAAGATTTCATGCTCTTCTCAGCACATCTTCACTATTTATCCCCTTCTCATGCTTTATTTTGTCCCTTTATGCCCTCATATGACTTAATTAAATCTATTTTTGCATATTATCCTGACAAACAACATTAAACACAACATTTTTCTTGACACATGTTCTTAGGTCCTAGGTGGGATCCATTCGCCATGGGTGGCGAATGAGTCCCCCTTGGCCCCAAATTCAAAATATTTCAAATTTCCTTTTGGGATTTTATTCAAAATCACTTGATGTCATCCTGTGATGAGGTATGAATGGATACTAAGGCACAAGAATTGTATAAATAAGTGATTTTTACCTCATTCTCACATCCATCTATCATCATCTTATCTTTTACATCTTTCATCTCTCATTCCATTTATCTTCTCAAGCAATCTAGGGCTTTCACTTTGCAAGTCATTCATTAAGCTTCCTAAGACATTCAAGGGTTGATTCTACATATGTTGCAGAATTTCAAGATCAAACCATCATGAAAAGGTAATCAATTCCATTTTGCATGTTTCATTACTTCTTTTCATCATTTTGGTTTAATTACCTAAACGGGGTTTGACCAAAGCAAACCCCCATGCCCTAACATTCAACTTTTCTATCTCTTGCCTTGTGTGTATGCAGATCTAGGTCTCTTGGAAGCTTGGATATCATTGGAAATCAAGTTGCAAGATTGTTAAAGCTCTTTCTCTTCATTATTCAAGTCAAAGAATCAATAGAAAGTCATTTTCAGACTTGAATATGATAGTTTCAGAAACAGACACCTATAGGAGACATAAGTGAAAATCTAACTCCTCATAATCAACTCCTGATTTTGTAGATTCTTGTAGGTGGAATGATTCTCCACCCATGGCGAATGAGTCCCACCTGTAGGCTTGAAAACATATTTTCGTAGAATTTAGCTCCCAACAGTCAAAAATAGGTTTCCGGAAGATTTTACTAGAAATAGGACTAATTCACCATGCATGATGAATGAGTCCTAGTAGCCATTAACATAAGTTTTTGAGACATTCCAGAATCTTCTAGTTACATCAATTTTCCTCCAAGTTCACTCTGTTCAATCTCATTTATCTCATGCTTGTAATCAACATTGTGTTTTCCAACACCTTGCATTAGAGTAGTTCGCATTCATTTAGTTACATTTATAAGCATCCAAACTCATATACACAAACTTCACATTCATTTCTTACTTTAATCTTGAGTGAAACACTAGTGTATTTTGGCCCATTTTCTCTCTCCTTCTAGGTGAAAGACCCTAGGAGGAGCTAAGAAGGATTTGAGTGCCAAAATCCTTTGTTTCATTTTGGTGAACCCAATGTTTGAATTCCTTCTTTTCTAATTTTGGAGTCCATTAGTTCATCCTAGACTAGCTTACATTGCATATTGCACTAGTTAGCTTTCCTTCTAGGGTTTTTTTGCATGTGTAAAAGTGCATAATAGGTTGCATTATTACATCTCTAGTCATTGAAAAATTCTACAATTCTACATTTTTCATTTAGACCTACACCTTGGCACTCAAAACATATTAAAATCAATTATAAATTTATGAAAATTTTGAAAAAGGTCCATACTCGGACTCATTCGCCACCTTGGGTGAATCAATCCCTTCTAACCCCTTAAAGATCACTTTACCAAACTTAGAAATTTATTTTTTGGCTTCTGTTTGGTGCCTTCACTTGTATATATCTGTCACTTGCATTTCTATAGCATGCATTTTGTTAAAATTTACTTCAATTATCTCATTTAATGCATTGTTTCATTCCACTTTTTGCACTCACCACATTTCATTTTTAGATTATTTCATTGTATCAACCATTCCTAAAAACTAAAAATTGCATTGCATATTACTTTTCTTTCATTTCAATATGTCTCCTTTCAAAAGATGTGCTCTTCATTTGCTCAAATATAGATTTTACAAGAATAATATCCCCTCTTCTGAGTTTTATTTTTACTACCACAATAAGCAATATAACCAATCCATTAATGCACTCCTTAATTTTACATTGCCCATTTGTGGGAATGGAAATGTAGACAATCATAACACACATACTTGTTCTTCTTCTAATACCTCTCCTACTTGTGACGGAGGTATTGAAGTTACAAGCCTTGAAAGTATTGATTGTCCATCTCCTTATTCCCCTTTGGATGACTTTACACAAGATGAACATGACATCATAAACACATTCCTCAACATCACCTTACAAAATATTCATAGTCATAACAATAAATCTTGTTTATCTCCTAATATCCATGCTCAATGTAAAGATGATAGGTTGGTGTTAGAAGATACTCCTATTCAAAATCATGACACCCTTGATCTTCCCTTCCCTAATGAACTCCTATCTTATGGAAAGATTTCTTTGACAACCATAGTGGTTCTTCTCTTGATACCTTCTCCACTTGTGATGAAGCTACTTCCCAAACCTCAAACTTGGATGAACATACTACAAGCTCTCCTTGTAGGGTAGATAATATGGAACAAGAGAATGAGGCTTGCATGACAATGGACATTCAATTAACATCCTCTCTTAATCATTCTTCCCCTCCTCCTAATCCCATACTTGATTATTCCCCTATTGGAAATGAGGTTATTGTGCAAGAACCAAGCCCTCTTTATCAACCACATATGACTTCTTGTTCTCCTTAGAACTCTCCTCCTAGGGAGAATATCATGGCCTTGGAATATGAAAAGCAAGTTGTTCTTGATTGTCCTTACATAGAGATTTCTCATGACAAGTCTACTGAGGATATGCATGATCAAGTGTCCATTTGATCTCCTTCGATCAATGAACCTCATCCATGTCCAGAAGGACATCTTCCATACCCATCTTCATTCACTCTCACACAACATATTCCTCAATCATCCACTCTTCCTAATGGCTTTGAACTTCCTACTTCTCACAACCTTCAACCTCCTACCCTTGATCAAGAGATTATTTTTTCCAACCTTCTCCAACATAATTTGATTACCCTTCCTCCTAAAACATACAAAAAATATTATGACAAGAATTTCTTTTGTGCATATCATAGAATTTATGGTCATTCCACTAATGAATGTCATGCTTTGAGCCGTAAAATCCAACATTTTCATGAGTTTGGTATGCTTCCTGATGTGGGGGCATCTAATTCCTCTAATTGCTATTGATTTTCACTCTCGCATAAATTTCATCAATCCTTTTGACTCACCTTTGTTCTGCACTAAGTGGGGGAAAAGGGGTTTGATAGCCTTGTCGTCATATGTCACTTATGGTTTCCTCCTTTTGGCTAGTCGTTGAATTTTCATACATACATAAGAGCAAGCTTGGGATATGGATGACATACCTTATGTTGGCTCACATATGACATATTTCTCTCCTTCATGATGTAGCTTTTCGAGAACATATGACTTGGCATAGGTATTTTTGTGTGAGCTCTCATGTCCCCATCTTTATCTTCTAGTTTAAAGAAATTGCTCTCAGTACGGGTGCTCACAACTACTTTAAAGTGGGGGCATATGTCACCACTCACATTTCATTGCATGATTTTATTTTCTTACGATGAGCTCTCTTGGATGCATTAGGTACAATGTTGTTTAGGATAAGACCTTGCACTTGTCCTCTCTTAGAAACAATATGAGATCATTTACACTTATCCTCTCATGGAGACATTGAACATGATGTTCCCTAAGGTGAGACATTGCATGGACAAAATCCCTTTGAATAATCTTTACATTATTTTGTATTAGTAGTAGGTTTCAAATCATTTCATTTCATTTTCTTTTGTGCCACCTTGTTAAAGTTATCAGGCAGTATAACTTTAATATGGTTGAGCGAGAAGGCCAAGTAGCGGCATGACCTTTCCCCATAGCCACTTGTAGACATAAAAAATATACAGATTGATATCGCACACTCTGATCCTAACTACTAACATCGTTTCTTCCTGAATCATCCTTCGGTCTGACCATTTAATCAAATTCCCCTATCTGATTAAATCCATCAATATTCATCTCTTAATTAAATAAATCATTTTGTCTAATTAAGTCACTTTCTCTTGTTAATTAAATCAATCCATCTGATCTAATTATCCCTATTTAATTAAATAATCAATTTATTTGATTAAATCTCTAAAGTCTATCCATTAAATTAAATAAATTAAAACCTTATTTGATTTAATCTAACACCATCTCTTTTAATTAAATAAATAAAAATCCTTATTTAATTAATCTCTTGTCATAGTCCTCTTATTTGATTTAAATAAATCCATAAATTTGAGTCAAATAGGTCACATCATCTAACTCTCTCATTAAATTAATTAACCCTTGATTAATTTAATCTCATCTCATGTCCCATCCTCTAGATAATACAAGTTGCACATGAAAATAGATTTAATTCATTTATTAAATCTCTATTTTCCTCACAAGGCATCTTTTGGAATATTCTCTCAATTTGAATTCAAAAATTCCAAGTCAACATGTACATCCAACAAGGCATTTAAACCTCTTACATGTCCTTTGCCTTGAGCCAAGTGGCATTTATTGCATTTTCCCCTTCCCTCTTACATGTCATTTCAACAAATTTGAATTTCAAATATTGGCATTTATTGGCACAAACCCTAAATCTTGCACAACCATCATCCATTCATAGCTTGACAAGTGGCACCATATCATTGGATGAATGTTAGTCCCACATTGCTCAAATTTGGGCATTCATCCATCTTGAAATCCTATAAATGAAGAGCTCCTCTCCTCATTTCATCATCCACAATCCAAGTAAAGTTACCATGCTAAAATACTTAGCATTCTCATTTCTATTCATCATTTGAACCTAACTAGGGCTTTTTGCAGATTTGGCTTGGAGTTCTCATCTTTCATCAAAATTGGATCCTCTTCATCATCAATCCAGCAAATGTCTTCATCACTTAGGAGTTGGAAGGGACAGATTTTCACATCAAATTAGCATAATTCCCCCATGGGATCAAGTGTCTACTCTAATTTGGATTAAATCTAGTTTTATCTATTGTATTTTGTTCTTCATCAATTTATTTCCTATTTTGAGTTTGTAAAATGGATTTAATGGGGAATCCTTCTTTGGTTTGTAATTCCTTGTCTAACTCATTTATTCATGCTGTTTTATATGCATTAGGAAAATGGTTTTGGCACATTTCATGCCAGGGAAGGAGGGGCTCACATCATTATTTTTAACTCTTTCCCTGAAATTTCCCGCGATTTCTTGACACAGAAATTCCAATGCTGCCCGCTACCGGCCGCTATTTTAGCACCGGTGGGCTCAAGCCGGCCGCCGCTTTTAGCACTCCCAGGCTCATCACGCTTGTTTTAGTGCCGCTGGACTCATCCCGCCAAAAAATTCAAATTTTTAACTTCGCCGCTAGACTCACCGATCTGCAGAAGTTTCAAAAAATCCTAAACTCTGATGCTGGTAGAAACTACAATGCTGGGCAAAACAATGACACAATCGTGCTCTTTGTCTCGACACAGAGCACCGCTGACTGGTAAGAGGCACTGTAAGAGCACCGCTAGGAAGAAAAAATAGCGACGCCTTCACGAGTTGCGACACTGGGAGACAGTAAAAGGGAAAATTTGAATTTTAGCACGTGCTGTTAATTTATGATTGCTTCTTCCTCTGTTTTCTAATTTTTAATTTCTGTGTTTTTTCCAGAAACTGACTAGTTTTCTTCTTTGTAGGTTGGAAAACGAAAACAAAGGAAGGAAGAGCATGGTGATGATATTTTGTCCAATCAAAGTGTTTTTTAACACTTAAGTATTTTTTTAACACTTCTCTAAGAATTTGTCATCTTCTTCTTTCTTAGAACACTAGCTTTCATTTGGGTTTAAAAAGAGTTCTTTTTGTTTATTTATTGCAAAAGGATTAAAAAGAACAATAGGATCAATAACTTACTATATTTTTTTTGTGGGATTAACAAATTGAAAAAATGTTTTTTCACTTGTGATTTGGTGCTCTAAAATGAACTCACATATTGCTTTGAGGATCTAAAAAGAACAAGTGTAGCTTTGTTTTCGTGAGGGCTTACTTAGACTAAAGGCATTAGAAAAGGACATATGCGCTTCTCTCGTGCTTTATAGCAATCTTGAGAATCAAAAGGTCTTTTCTATGACTTTGGGTTAAGATAAAGCTATCACCTCCACACTTCAATTTGGGCTTATAATTGAACAAACTATTGTGTGAGTGTGAGTGGGGACTTTGTTGCATACATTCTCTCTCCTTGTTGCCAACAAGGATTGATCGAATTATGAATATTGTTCTTCATTCGGCTATCATTATCCTAGGCCCACTTTGGGGAAAAGTACCACCAAGCTTAATGACTCAACTAGTAACACTCTAAAGCCAAGAGTATTTCACTGTGATAAACGGACATTGGATCTAAATGCCAATATCAATGTGCTAGCTGATTCCAACAAGATGGATCCAAAAGGGGACTCTTGTCGTGAGGTCAACTCATGAACTAAAGTCCTTACTTCAAAACCCATGCTAGAATTTTCCAAAATCCTTTAATCTATTTGTTGGTGCAAGAATGGTCATTCTCAAGCCATCCCACACTTTTACAGTCTTCTAGTAGAAATGGAAAACATGCCATGGGAGTTTCATGGGTGTTGATGCTTTGCTGCCCCGTATAAGTGAGTGTCGTGGAGGGGAGCCAGTGGGGTCAACCATCTAACCATTCACTAAAGATAAGCGTAGCTAGACTTTTTCAAGTGGGAATCCAACAAATATTGTCTTAGACATCCATAGGATGTACTTATTCTTGCTACAAAATGCATTGCTTTGGATCAAAAACATCTCAAAAACAAACACTTAACATCATCCAAATTTCAAACCCTTTGAGGACAAATACAATTGACTCAATCCATATGTTATTGCTTTCCCTTGGGATTCACATCCTCTCGAGGTTTCTAAACATTGGATTACATCCCACTATGCCCATTAAGTAAACAATAGGAAAACCCTTGCCTTAAGTTCATCAAATTTCCACATAACATATCTTGTGGGGTTTGAAGAAGTTAGGACATTGGACATTTAGTTTGAAAATCTAATCAAGAAAGTGTTTGTGGTAAAATAAATTCACTAATCAAGATGAAATCAATTGAACCCAACACATGTGCTTGTGTATCTTTTGTCTTATGGTCTTTTGACAAACATTGATCTTTTGGTTTGAAGGGAAAAGCATGTTCTTCAAAACCTTGGCCTTGTAAACAAGTCCTTCTTAGGTTCATTTAGGATCAAAATCAAACACTTCATCCATTTCAAAAATTTATCATCCCATCCCACAAGCAAGTTTAGAACTTTGGAAACATCATTCTAGACTTGGGTAAGTCATCAAAATCAAAATCACCTTGTTTAGTTAGGAGTATGGGAATGCATCCTTTCTCATACCTCTAGTTAAATTAGCCCCCCTTTGAACAAGTTTATCCTAAAGATCACATCCAACATCTTAGGGTTTACAAGTTCATTATCCAAATCAAACAATCAAAATCAATCCCTAAGTCTAGCATTGATCCTAGGTCCCTAAACATTCAATACTCATATCATTCACCCATTTTAATCCTCCATCTCATCATTGGTCCTAAACACCTTAGAGGTCACTTTTACAACAAGGTCAAAACACACAAAAAGCATGGAATATAAACTTGATCCATACATCATGAGTGGTCCAAACCAACCAAACTATCAAAACCTTACAATGCCAATGGATTTCCAACACTCACATTTATACATGGGATCATTATCTCCCAAAAATATCAATGGTACAAAAAATGTGAGTATGCCTAGTCAAAATATTGGAACATCTTTCCCGATGGTAGATCTAAATCCAAAACTACAAGTCTATCCACCAAACAATCAATACATAAGTCTTCAAACAAACAACGTCATGCCAAAAGTGAATGTACCAAGTACAAGATTACCAAACATGAATCCAAAAAACTTTGGGATGGATACGTTTGCAAATCATACGAATATTCCCAAAACCAACAATGTTCAATTT
Organism: Sequoia sempervirens; assembly: GCA_007258455.2. Classification (NCBI taxonomy): domain Eukaryota; kingdom Viridiplantae; phylum Streptophyta; class Pinopsida; order Cupressales; family Cupressaceae; genus Sequoia; species Sequoia sempervirens. The sequence continues at coordinate 1,383 of VDFB02005629.1, read as the reverse complement.
CAACCTATCATGCCAAATCTGAACACCATCCCAAATCAAAACATTGTCCCAAACAAATTTTTCCATGATCCCATGAAAAAACCACAAGTATGCATCCCAAATCTGCTTGAACAAAAACCAAATCAACTATATCAAGGGAGTCAAGATTGAAATCAAGATCAAATTTGGAGAGATCAAATTGCTACACTTACCAAAATAGTTGAGTCATTGTGCCAAAAGACATCTCCATGACCATTACCCATATCAACATCATTCCTTGGTTTAGGGATTCCCCCTTTACCTAGCACCAATCACTCCATCCAAATCAATCCACCTAACACCAATCAAGCCATCACATCAAATCCTTTGAATATACCATCGACATCGCACCAAAAGATGGTATTCAATCTAGCAACAATGTTGATCCCAACAAATCAAAACATGGTCTCCCAAGGGCCTATCATCTTGGTCATTCCAACCATCCCTATCACCTCGATTATTCCAACCACCACTCTCACACCCATCATATCTCAACCCCTCACTACCATAATCGCTCCAAGCGTATCTCAACCACTTGTCACTACATCCAACACAATTCCAAATCCGCCACCACTACCATCGAAACCAAGTGCAATAAGTCAATATTGTAACATCAGACTAAAAGCACATCAAGCCTACCAACAAGCACTTCAACAATATCAGACGGCTCCACAAGCCACTCAAGCTACCCACACTGCTCAAGCTACCCACACCACTCAAGCAACCCAACAAACACAAGCACAAACACAAAAAATGACAACTGTTGAGAATAAGGATCAAGATCAATCCATCACTGAGCATCTTGAAGCTATGTCTACTTCATCCAATGATCAAATCAACACACATCAAGAGTCACTTTTCAATCATGATCAAAATCCACCAACAATACTCGACAATGATCCAATTCAAGAAGTGTCAATATCATTTGACCCTATGGTTGAAGACATTCAAAATCTCTCTGCCATGGTTGTTGAAAACAATGTTCAAGATCTCTCAATTAAGGAGCATATTGAAGATGTTTTTACCCCACCCGATGATCAACTCACCATACATCAAGAGCCACTTTTTAGTGATCTCTTTCAAGGAGTGTTAGGATTATTTGATCCTATTGATATAATGCACAATCTGTTGACCAATGATCATGTTGAAAATGTCTCTAAATTTCCTTATGAGTTAGAGGACATATCTCAAGAATTTATCCCAAAGCAAGATCAACATCTTTCACCAAAGTCTAGCAGTTGTCCTTTCCAAGACATATTGACACCCTTCGACCTCATGGTTACAAATACTGAAGGAATCCTGAACTCAACATTTGAGGATATTGAACCACTTACAATGTCTAATGAAGATATCCAAGAACCCTTT
>VDFB02005628.1:0-40364 GCA_007258455.2 Sequoia sempervirens | reverse complement strand
TTCCTCCATTCACCTGTTGACAAGTGGAATATTGCCATTTGTTGATTCTTAGTCCCACATTGCTCTATTTTGGACATCTCTTCAACTTGATTTTCTATAAAAAAAGAGGCTTTATTCCTCATTTGATGATCCAGAACTTAGAGAAAAGTTACTCTCTTCACATTGGGAGCTAATTTTATCTATTTCATATCAAGTGTTCATCATTTTCATAGTTTCATAGCAAGGTTATGCCAAAATTTCATCAAGGAGCTTCAACCATCCACAAATCTTCATCAATCTTGCATAGGAGTTGGGAAAGGGCTAATTTCCACATCAAATTGGCACCAATTCCCCCATGGGATTGAGAGTTTGCATCTTAAAATAGGATTTCATTGATTTCTTGGTTCATTTCTTTATTGTCTTTCCTATTTGAGCATTGCAAATGAATTTCATGGGGAATCCTTGTTCTTACTTACATATGATCTTCTAATGTGTTCTTTCATTGTGTTTTGCAGGTATTTGGATTGGGGTTCTACAAATATTTTAATGGTTATGTAAATAGAGTTAATGAAAATGATTGTGCAAATGAAGCTTATGAAGGTGAATAAATGATTATGTAATGGATTTAAATGATTTATGAATATGCAAATGATTAATGAAATGATAAATATTTATGAAATGGATTAATGAAATGTGCAAATGCTTATGCAAATGTGTTTATGAAATGGGTGAAAATGGTTTAATGAAAGGGATATTTTAATGATTATGCAAATATATTTAAATGAAATGGATTAATAAACTATGCAAAGGGGTAAATGATTATGCAAATGCATTTAATGCAATGGATAAAAATGATTATGAGGATATTTTTATGTGTCTACGTTTTTCCCCTCTTTGAGACAATGCAGCCTGTCGTGTTGTTTCAAAGAAAAAGTGATTAACTAATACATGCCCCAAGGATATCTTGGTAAGGATGATATGCCCCCTTGAGAGATTGATCAAAAAAGTTGTGATAAGATTAATCTCTTGATAGATCATGAGAAGATTTGATAATTGATCTTGCACAAGTGATTAAGTAGAGATGTACATTGGATGAAAATGCACAGTTAATGGGCGTAACTGAACAATTGATGGAAATGATCAATATAGCTGGGTTGATGAGCTGATTAAACTAATTGAGTTGATTAAACTGATGGAGATTGATGCTAGCACAAAACAATGATTGATTAATAGATTGAGTGATCAAAGAGCAGATTGATTGATTTGATATTTGGATTAAAAGACAAGCATCAATTGGATAAACCAATTTTAATCATTCTTTGAAATAAGGAGCATGAAGAAAATGAAATGATGAAGGAAATAAATGATAGAAGAAATGATAGATGAAAAAGAGATATGAAGGAAATGAAAGTGATGAAGCCTCTTGTGCTTTACATAGTGCTTTATCATCATAGAGCTTATTATGTCGCAAATTAGTATAAGCATCTAAATACCATGAACGTCTAGACGACCTGAATATTGTTTGTGTTTTTATGTAGCAGTGAAATATAAGCATCTAGGTATAAGGACCTTAGATGACCTTTATACTTATTGCATGTAAGACACTATCAGAAAAGGAATGCTCTCATCCACAGTAGACTCATAGGTCCTCAATGTTTTTGGATAACCATGTCTTAAGACGAGTCATCCTATGAATAAGAAATAATCCACATACATCAAACAAGTGAACATGCCCCATCCTCACCTCTCTAGTCCAAGAAATCCTCGAGAAGCTAAAAGACATGCCACCAAAGATAAAATCATAAATCAATCAAAAGACCAACAAACAGACAAACACCATGTTTCAATGTAGAACTGATTCTTGTCACAGTTTATGCAATTGGTTGGATTTGAAAAGGGGGATTGATAGGTGTGTTGTAATGTCTGCTTGATTGGAAATCATAGTGTTTTTTCATTTTTTTGAAGTTCAAGGCTATGTGGTGATCTGAAAGTGTCATTGTTTTGGAATTTTTTTGAAGTTATGTGATTTTTTTGGTTTTTTTCAAAATATTTGATTTTTTTGGGTTTTTGAAATATTTGAATTTTTTTGGATTTTCAAAATATTTGATTTTTTTTGGATTTTCCGAATTTTGGATTTTTGGACGGTTTAGACATTTAATGATTTTTCTGTATTTTTTTCAGGACATTTTATGATTTTTATGGATTTTTTTTAGGACATTTTATGATTTTTTTGGATTTTTTTAGGACATTTTATGATTTTTATGGATTTTTTTAGGACATTTTATGATTTTTATGGTTTTTTTTAGGACATTTAAGACGAAATGAGATTATATGACTGATTGAAGGAATAGGATCTTCCACATTAGAGGTAATGCAACCATGGATAAATGATAGATCAAAAGGAAAGTTTCACTAAAAACATGTCACACAAGAAACATATCTCTTGTCAAAATATGATAATGGTTGATTGATTGAGACGCCAGGAATGATTGATTTCATAAGGCATGATGATGATAAGTACTTAGTATCACTAATTCCTCTAAGTAGGATAAGATTGATGATTGTTGATGATTGATTGACAAAAGATATTAGGATTGGATAATGTTTTTTAGCTAGGATCAAATATGATTTACATGATAAGATTCAAGGTTGCAAAGGGGCATGATGACCCACACTTGGGTATTGTAATCATGGATAAATGATAAGGATGTAAGCTATGATGGAATGGAAATGCATAAGGATATGAAAGGAAATCCAAAGCATGCATTTATAATTTTTCCCCTAATCTCATCAAGAACAAAGGAAGGAAATGGGACATGGATTTTGACAAGCTAGGAGATATGGAATGGAAGAATGCAAGGATAAGGATAATGAATAGGATGATCAAGATCAACTAGATAATATATGGACACAATACCTAAGTATTTTTCCCCTATTCCTCATCAAGACCAAGGAAGGGAAGAAAGGATGCATTTAGGTAGGATGGTGGAATATGGATAAAGTATATAGGATAAGATGTATGATGTTCAAGAAGATCCTTAACCTTGTCAAGATCAAAGGTGGAAAGGTAAAGAATGGATGTAAAGAAGATAATCGATATTAATGATAAGATGGACAAAACTTGCCCCCAAGTGTAAATTTTAAGAGGAATATGGAAGATAGGATTTGGATAGGGATAAATGAATATGGAAGATAATATGTGCATGATAGGGAGATGGAGGAAGGATTCAAGCATCAAGTTTCAAAACTAATATCCCTAAAATATGTGCTCTAATAAACCATGGCAAGGAGGATTAGCCTCATAAACATTGGTAGATTAATGGTATAATGGAAGAAGCTAAGGATTTATGCAATGGTTTGGATTAAAGGAGGATAATGGAGGATGACTGTTGGATAATGGATAGGAGGATTGAAGGATTGTTGATGGATAGATGGAAAGGATTTCAAGATCAAATTCAGCACACACCTTGAAGGATGGTGGAGTGATTGAGGAAAATTGGAGTTTGAAGGTTACAAGTGTTTAGATGGACGATTGGAGGAAGTTTTTGGATTAGCAAATTTGGATGCCAATTTAGGTTTTATGGCTTCTATGAGAGTTTTAGGAATCCACATAGATTTTAACTTTGATTTTTTCTATGTGGGCCTTTGTGGCCTTTGAGATTTTTCTTTTTGATTTATGGGTCTTTGTGGCCTTTGATTTTTTTTCTTTTGACTTTGGATCAGAATTTCTTTTATGTTTGCATGTCTCTTTGAGGAGACATGTTGATCCTTTGATATATGTCGATTTTGATATGGAAGCTTTTGAAATTTGGCACCCAAATTGCTTCCAAGAGCAATAGGATAGGTGGATGGAGATGAATGATATGGAGGTATTATGGATGGGTTAATGTAGGTAGAATTTTGAGAGGGCATCAAGGATGTGTTCCTTTGTTGTTCATGATGAATAGGAGATGAAGGGATGTAGGGATCCAATATGGATGGAAGGGTTGATGAACTATGGTTTAGATAATAAGGACCAAGGATAGATGGAAGGTTTGCTATGATACTTAGGTTTATTTTGATGGAATCTGGACTTATGATGGGTACCAATGTCTTGAGCATGAGGTGTATAACCAAGACAATGATAGTATGGATTTTCTTGGATATAAAGGGGTTCTAGGATACCTTGCTCATGAAGGCCTAATCCTTTTCCTTTGTAGTTCATACTCCAATGGGATATATATTGTTTATGAAAAAAGATGTGATTCCATCGTGAGGTGGATGTGATATGGAAAAAATAACAAGATCTTTGAGTAAACCACCATGGATAAAAGTGAGAGAACCCATTTGATAGGTAAGGGGTGCATGGATAGCTTGAATAGGGGTGATAGAATGTTGTGGAGGATTGTGATCATGAGGGTAATTAGGATGGGTGATAGGATCTTGACATGGGGATGATGGGGTACTTTGATCTTGACTTGGAAAAGGATCATGAGGTGTAGGAGATGGAGTAGCTTTCTCTTTATTAGATATGTAATCATCATGAAGTGGTATGAAAGGAATATCTTGATCATGAGAAGGATGAACATCATCATGGAATGAAAGCATATCCTTGAATAGAGGTATATCTTGATCTTGATGAGGAAGGGAATCCTAAGATTTTGTGGAAAGAATGTCTTGATCAGCAGATGGTAGGACATCATTGGATATGATGGAAGAACTATCATGCTCTTGGGATGCAATGGAGTCATGAGATCATATGGATTCATTAGATGAGGTGGAAGGAGGAATTGGAAGGATACTTTTCTCTTGAGATGAAAGGGGATCATCTTGGATGAAACAAAAAGAGATAAAGGGATCATCATGAGGTTCTTGAGAGATGGGATCTTGGTCAAAGATTGGAAGGGGTTGTGGAATTTTGGTATCATTGGATGGAGTGGAAAGAATACATTGATTTTGATGTGTAGGGGAGTCTATGTTAGCATGCTTTGGACTAGGATATTGACATGAATCATTGGATGTAGATGGTATGATAGGAGAGGATGGTTGGATAGATTAATTAACTTGGGTGAAAGACTCATGAGGTTTATTTTGACTTATGGGGGATGAAGATAGATTCATGACATGGTAGGATTGCACAATATTATTTGTGTTTGAGGAGTTAGATTTGGGTTTCTCATTTAGCCTTTGTATAGAGTCATGGACATTGAACCTAGATGATATATTTTTGGGTGATGATAAAGGCTTATGAGATGATTGCATCACTTCATTCAAATGTTGGGATTCTAGTTGTTTTTTAAGCTATTTCAAATGATGGTCAAGATATTAAACCTTTGGTTTCGTTCATAAGTTAGGGATGAATATGGAGGATAGCAATTAGACATGTTTGGTTGATGGTTTTGGGAATGTTTTGAGGTGTTGTAGGATGATTAGTGAAATTTTGGGAAGGTTATGGATGGTTTAGGGATGATTATTATGATGGATGAAGCATGAGACCCAAAGATTGTGATAGGTGATGATGTTTGATTAAGATTGAAAATTTTTGTGACAAGAATACAATTCAAACATGAAAGCACAATACCTAAATTTGTATTGACTTGACTCAAAGACAAGTACAACCTATGGCTGGCCATGAAAATATTTGTTGGGTTTCCACTTGTATTTCTCCAACCGCGCCTATTCAGAGTGGATGACCTAGGAACTTGGTAGCATTGGCTTCCCCTTACACGACACTCACTTCTTGGGAATACCAAGTTCCAAATTCCCTAAGACCACAAGGATCTCAAGAAATTTTTCATCTCTACAATGAACCATGAAAGTGTGGGACAGCTTCAGAGGTTCGACCTCTTGCACCAGCAAATAAAAGGATTTTGGCTTCTAAAATAAGAGGTATCTGGTAAGGGCATCTGGTTCAGGGGGTACTGTGATAAACTCCCTCAAGAAGTCTCTCAACCCTTAGAACAAGGGATTTTTGCATCATATTTAGATACTGGGGGAGAGTTATCACGTACCTCTTCCGATTGATTGCAAACTTTCCTTGCAATCACAAATTTATATAGTAGTTTAGAAGGACTTGGCTTTAGCCTGTTATCACTTCGCTCGTTCCCTTGGGGTGAGTAAGTATTTTTCCCACCAAGGCAGTCCCTCTAAGAGGTAAACATAGAAAAAGATGGGTCTAGCTTTTTGATCACCGAGTTTGCACAAGGTGAGAGCATAATACCTACCATCTTACAAGCAAGAAAAATAGAAGTTTGTTAACCCCCTAGTTAAATCTATGTAAAAAAAGACAGTTTTTCTTTTTAAGCACCAATTGAAGTGTTTGTTATACTAAAAGACAATCGGTTTAAAAAAATTTAACGTCCTGCACTAAATGTCATTAGTAATTTTCTAATTTTTAGTCTTCGGAAAATGTGTGTTTATGTTTTCACTTTTCAAATCTTCGACATGTGAACCTGCACAAGAAGCCAAATTAACAAAATTAGCCCCAAAATTAAAAAACTAAGCTATGTAAAGAAAATTAACATTAACCTAGAATCTAAATTAAGGTTAACCTAAACTAAGTTAAATTAAATATAAACTAGAATTAATTCTAAACTAAATTAATCCTAAATTAAATTAAATCTAAATTCTAATCTAAAGCTAAATTAAAAACTAAATTTAAATAAAAAATTAAAACTAAGTCTAAATTAAAATTAAATTAAGTTTTCATTCTAACTTAAGTCTAAATTAGAAATTAAATCTAAGTTAAAAAGCTAAATCTAAATTAGAAATTAGATCTAAATTAAAAGCTAAATCAAAACTAAAAACTAAAAGCTACATTAAAAGAAAAATATAAATATAATCTAAAAGCTAAAAGCTAAATTAAAATCAAAAGTTAAAAACTAAACTAAAAGTTAAAATCTAAACTAAAATTTAAATCTAAATTCTAATTAAATCTAAATTAAGAATTAAATTGAAATTTAAGAGCTAAAAGATTAAATCTAAAAAGTAAATCTAAATTAGAATTTTACTCTAAATTAAAATTTACACTAAATTAAAATCTAAAATAAATTAATTGAAATTAAAATCTAATCCTAAATTAATTAAAACTAAAGTTAGAAACTTTAAAAAAAAAAAAACATCAGGAAAGCCATGTTCAAAATAAAATGTTTAGATTAGAGACTATAGTGTAATGATGTTGAGAGCTATGGCATGATTGTATTTTTATTTTTAAAAAGGGGTAAAAACTTTATTGAATTTCAGAACAAAGCATTACAAAGAGAGCAAAGGACCCATGTCCCCAGAACCAGCAGGAAAAACATAACAAAACAATAAAATCACCCAACACCACCACCCCTACCATCTTCAATAAGAAATTTCTCCAACTCAAGACGAAGCGCCTGAGGAGCCAACTCCCACTCCTCAATTCTCCCACCATCAATATGCTTCGAAGCCCGTTTTTCCAAGCAGTCAGCTGCCCTGTTCCATTCCCTTGGAATATGAACAAAGGTCACCACTTCCATCAACGAGCTAACCCGCAAAATCTGATGAACCACACTAGCCAACTGCCAACTAACATCAACAACTTTTTGTTCAATAAGCAAAATGATCAAGACCTGGGAATCAGATTCACAGATAATCCTTCTCCACCCCAAAGCATAGGCCTTCTCAAAGGCACAAAGAATAGACAACCCTTCCACAAGGTTGATAGTCTGAGCCCCTTCATAGGCCAAAAATAGGAAAATCAACGCACCCGAAGAATCCCTACCAATCCCCCCAATACCAACCGGACCTGGATTGCCCCTTGTGGATCCATCCATGTTAATCTTCAACACACCAGCCGGAGGGGGCTGCCAGCAACCAGCCCTATGAATTTTCTGCTTCACCCGCCTCTCTCTCTTGACACATGCAAAAGCTAAGGACATCCCCTGAATTCCCAATCTCTCCACCACCTCAGCGTCCCTTTTCTCCAAAGGAAATTCCACCTCACATTTGGCTTCCACCGTCTCCTGAACCATGCCCAATATTCTCTACCAGACTTGTTGCACCAACATCTTCTCATCACGAAAGACTCTTCGGTTCCTTTCTAACCAAATTTTCCACAGCAAGAAGATAGGCACCCCATACCACACTTCCTACAAGAAATAAGCCATAGAAGGGGGCCTACCCAAACCATGCCAAAACTCAATCAAGGAGGATGCATGAACACAGGGACTCTGCCAAACACCCCACCAAAAATGCCAAAGCTAGAGAGTAACAGGGCAGCGAAAAAACAAGTGAGAAGCATCCTCCTCACTAACGCCACACAAAACAAAAACAGAAGGACCCTAGAAGCCTCTCTTCCTAATATTATCCCAGGTCAGACACTTGTTCCAGGCCAACATCCAAACAAAAAAATTACATTTTGGCCAGGAAAATTTTCCCCAAAACTGCTTCCACCACTGCACTTCTTCCCCATCCAACCTCTGAGACAATAACACCTAGTACCCCGAGGCAACAGTATAGACACCCTTAGGGTTAGGGGACCAGGAAATCACATCTTCATCTCGAAGTGAGCTACATCATCTGCGAGAAAGGATACTTTGCAGCTCATCGCACTCATCTTGTAGACCAACATCCGGCCAAGCCTCAAGAGACTTCCATTTGGCCCCCTCCAGCTGACCACTAGAATAAAAAGATTTAAAATCACTCACCCGCGTCCAACCAGCCTCAAGAAATTGCTGGAAAAGATTCAACAAATTAGGATACTGAGAGATGATGGGGGGAGAGCCATCCCAAGAATTGGACCAGAACTGGACCTTAGTCCCCTTTTTACATACCCAAAATAAACCCTGCTTAATGAGCACTGCCCCTTTTTTTAGAGTGCCCCAAATCACCGAGCCCTTCCCAACAAGGGGGTATCAAGAAATATCAGACTGAGGAATACCAGGGAAATATTTCTGAGAAAGAATCTTGGCCCATACCTTATCCTGCTCAACACACCACCGCCAATATAATTTCGCAGCCAAAGCCACTCCAGTTAAAGCTGATTGTCGTAAGCCCAAACCCCCATACTTCTTAAGGCTACAAACAACCTCCCATCTAACCAAACTCCATTTGTCCAACTCTAAGCATCCAGCCCATAAAAAATTTCTTGCCATAGCATCTAAATCCTTCGCAAATCCAAGAGGGGCCACCTAGAGCATACACCTATAAATGGGCAATGCCAGCACCACGGCCTTGAGTAACTGAACATGACCAGCAAAAGATAACCACCTATGAGTCCAATGATTAACTTTCACCCAAAATTTTTCTAGGATATTTTTCCATGTCTCCCTGGGAAGTTTTCCGACCGAGATAGGGATACCAAGATAAACCAGAGGGAGATTCCCAATTTAAAATCTCAAAATGTGAGCAATTCTCTTTGAATGGGAACAGGAGTATTAAATAAGTAAATAGAAGACTTATCCTCATTAATCCGTTGGCCTGAAGCAGTCAAGTAGACATCCAAAACCCTCCTTAAATTAGAAGCTTCACTCATAGTAGCCATACCCATCAGAGCGGTATCATCCACAAACTGCAGGTGAGACTGAGGAGGCAAGTTGCCTCCCCACCACCAACCCTGTAGTAAGCCAGCCTCCACATTCCTTCTAATCAATCGACCCAAACCTTCCGCCAGAAGAATAAACAAATATTGGGATAGGGGGTCCCCTTGACGAATTCCCCTCGAAGCACCGAATAACTCAGTATGCTCCCCATTAATAAGCACCGAGAAGGAAACCGAGGTAACACAGCTCATGACCCATTGAATCCACTCATCCTCAAAACCAAAAGCACCAAGAACTTTTCGAAGGAAGGACCACCTGACTCTGTCATAAGCCTTAGCCATATCCAATTTGATAAACATCGCCTTTTCTTTGGAACTAGCCATAGAATGAATGGTCTTCGTTGCAATAATGATTCCATCCAAAATTTACCTACCCGCCACATATCCACTCTGCTCCTCTGAAATCAACTCTTCAAGCACCTTTTTCAACTTGTCAGCAATTACCTTAGAAATAATTTTATAAATCACATTGCAAAGAGAGATGGGCTGAAATTGACTAAGCCTAGCTTCCCCCTCACACTTGGGAATGAGAGCAAGAAAGGTAGAATTAAGAGCCCTTAACATCTGCTTATTCTGCTGAGATTCTTGAACACTGCCAAGAGGTCAAATTTGATAATATCCAAGAATTCTTGAAAAAACTCAACAGGAAATCCATCAGGGTTGGGCGCCTTCCCCTTCTTCATCTGGAAAATAGTCCCTTCGAGCTCTTCAAGCGAGATATCACTCATAAGATGTTGATTCATTTCTCTAGAAACTAGAGAGGGAATACAAGAAATAACCTTGTCTTCCTCAAGAGATCTCCCTTGTGAGTCTTCTCTAAAAAGAGAAGCAAAATACTGAACTGCCTCACACAAAATTTCAGGGAAGGAAGAAAGCTGCTCACCCCTATCATTCACCAAAACAGAAACAGAATTGCCATTCCTCCTAGATTTCACTGAATTGAAGAAAAAAGTTGTGTTTTTATCCCCTTCCTAAAGCCACTCTATCTGAGCCTTCTGCTTCCAAAACACTTCATCCCGTAGCTCCCACTCCTCCAAAGATTTCACAACTCGAGCCCCATCCTGCAATAGCTCAACTGTCACCCCATCCTCCCTTATCCTCCTTGTGATACCAACCAACTCAACCTGAGCCAATGCCTTAGCACAAAAAACATTCCCAAAGCACTAACGATTCCATCGCTTGAGCTGATATTTGATAGATTGAAGTAACTTGGCGAAGGTAAACATGGTCGTGCCATAAGCAGGTCTACCACTCCTCCACCATTCAGCAACATACTCATTCAACGAAGGGTCCCACAACCACATAAGTTGGAACCTAAAAGAGGGTGCACGAGGTCTCCGAGCAGAAACAATAGTCAGCTTGATGGGCCAATGATCATAGCCTCTCCAATCCAAGATCTCAGAACCAGTATACCACAAACCACCAACCCAAAAGCAAGAAACAAGGAACCAATTCAGTCTCTCCGCAATACAATAGTCCCCTACCCTACGATTATTCCAGGTAAATTGACCATTGTTGGGCTTGATATCCACTAAGTTCAAAGAGCTGATACTATCCCGAAGAAGCAATACAGAGGGCTCCAGCCGTCCAGAGCCGCCTCACTTCTCAGCCAACTCAGAAATAGCATTGAAATCTCCAGCTAGAATCCATGGGTGGTATTGCGACAAACTGCGGACAAATCTGATATGGTACCACAAAACCTGCTTACCCTGAAAATCAGTAGGAGCATAAATATTAGAAAAGAGAATAGCCTCCCCTGTCTCAAAACTAGTAGCCATCATAGACAAAGAAGATTTAGAAGACATCCACCACCGAGGTTGGATCTTTCGAGGATTCCATAAACAAGCAATACCCCCAAAAGAGCCATGAGCACCTATGCACTGACACTCTCCAGTCCTCCATAATTTAGGTGCCAACCCAAGCATATTCTCAATAGATAACTTAGTCTCCTGTAGAAAAAGAACATCAGGACCTTGACTTCTAACTAAATCATGAACCGCTTTTTGTCTAGGGCTGTTGTTCAAGCCCTTTACATTCCATGACAAGATAATCATTTCAAGGGACTCGAGAAATGAGAATCCATGGTCTTTACTGACCCTGACTCAACCAAAGTCTCGCCTGCCAATTTAATCTTTTCCACATCCTTTTTTCTCCTAGGTTTAGCAGCTTTCTTCGCCCCACCCTTCTTAAACTCTTTCTGCAGAATACCCCAACTTAGGAGAAGGCTTGTTGACCCTAGTCGAAGCTGAACCCACATTCTGCCCAAGAAGAGAAGACTCCCCATCCCCTTTCGGAATATCCACATAAGGATTCAGATCCTCCGAAGCCACCAACTGCTTATCAGTGTCCATGTGCAAGCAATCCTCACCATGCAACTCCAAAGAAGAGTCAAGAGGATGGCCCTCCTGAACTGAATCTTCAACTCCCTTATCCAAATTCATCAAACCTGGGTTCACTTCTTACTGACTGAGATCATCTAGGACTTCAAACTTGTTAAAGAAATTTGCGTCTTGCCTTTCCCCAAATGTCCTTTTGTGACCTTGGTTCTTATTCCGAGCCTTGACTGGAACAAAATCTTTAGCACCTATCGTGTCATCGGGAGCAAGGTTCTTTCCCTTCTCAACATCAGGGAGATTGCGAGGGGGAAGTGAATGTTGGGACTCCACTGGCTTATACCTTGGACATCTCCTCAGCAAATGACCATATTCATGACAAAACCGACAGTGAAAGGGAAGAGTTTCATAATCCAACTGTTGCACCAAAGAATAAGATCCCGCGCACATATCTATTGCATCTGGCAAAGGCCTACTTAAATCAATTTCAACGTAGATACAGGAAAAAGTCATTACCTTCTTACCCAAGGTCTGTGATGAAATCCCAACTGGTTTCCCAAGCACCGAGGCAAGCAAATGCAACACATCCTCCCGGCAGCATTCCACTGGAAACCGAGGTAACCGAACCCAAACCGGGACATGCTTTGGAAGCTCCTCAGCAGGGTTAAAACCTGCATGCCATGGCTTGATAAACAACCCCACCTTATTACTAAAATAAGGGCCTCCCTCAAAAATCTTATTACGATCAATCATGCAATTAAAAGTAACCATGAAATAATTGTTGGCAAGCAACATTATCTCCATGTCTCCCTCTGGCTCCCAAGTCCTCTGTGCCCAAACCTCCAAAAACTACAAAGAAACTCTCATCCCCAAAAACTTGCAATATAAAGAGTGATTTGAATAATACTCAATGTCCTCAACAATCATCTCAGATGGAACAACAAATTTTGGCCTCTCCTTGCAGCATTTGAGACAACCATTAATCTTTGTGATCCGTGAACTATTAGACAACCCTAAACCAACAAACCCTCCCTCTGGAGCAAATAAGTTATTATCAAAAGACTTCATTTCGTGATTTGGAGACCTCGTGCCAATCGTTGCCCAAAAGTCCAAGTTAGGAACTGTTGAAGTCGCGCCCTTCAATGAAGCCATCAAACCCTAAACGGGTATATACCACTTGACACCTACCAAAAGTGGGTGGGAGAATCCCACCCCACTCCCTCCATCCTTACGCTACACCAAAACCTACCACTCAACCCACACACACCTGTGCCGAGCCAAGAGAAAGGAAACAAACAGAAAACCGCAGCAGTCTCTAAACCCTGCGCACCCTACAGCCCCCACCACGCTTCAATCCGCACCAAACAGACTCTACCAACACCACCACAGAGGCCCCAAAGGCAGTCGCACCCCCAGGCCATCACAGAAGATCCAGCACACGCAGCTAAAATGCCCAACCAAGAGGGAGACAGGCCACGCCACCAAGAAAGCAAAGAACGTGAATAAACAGAGAGCCCTCCACCCGAAGACATAGCAAAAAATCCCCCCCAGCCAACACAGAAGTAAGAAAGAGCACTCACGGGCTAGGGCTCGGATGCCCTAGCTCGACTGTCGCATTCGCAGACTCCATCACCCCCACCTCCATATATCTAGGTATGTTAATATGCTTGAAAAACTAATTTTAATTAAAAAACTTACTAACATCATTAAAAGGTAAGTTTTTAATTATAAAAATTTAACATTAGAATTATTTAACATTTGAAATAGAAAATTTAAATATTATATTATAATAGTTTATAATTTACTTATATAGTATTTTGGATAATAGAAACAATTTTGATTGATTTAATATTTTCTAAGTTCATTATTGAATTTAAATCTTATAAATATAATTATATATCTTTAATCAATATTATAATTTAAAAATAATAATCAATATTGAACATCTTAGATTTTTAGTATAACTTAAATATTAAAAAATTAATGTATAAGTTTATAAAATATAATATATATTTTTTAAATAAAGATTTAAAGATTATTATATATGTATATTTAAAGATCCATAGAATTATCTTTTTAACTATGAAATTAATATGATTAATTTCATTTATAATTTTATCTTATCTTATCTTTTTAACAATTTTTTGGTATCCTACATAATTTGTTTTCTATAAGTATCATGTTGTATACTTTTTATATGGAAGGTAGTGTTTTTTCATGGAGCTTAATAAGTTTTAATAATTTTTAGTCATTTTAAAGATTTTTATTTTTTTATAAAGTAAGGTATATTTAGACTTTTCATGGCTTATGTACAATTATGCATATTCTTTTATTTATTATATTTTTTTGCAATATCATGTTATTCTTGATTAATCACATTATTTGTTTGTCATTTTTATTTGTTTTGTTGAAAAATATTTTATCTTTACTTTACATCTATGATAATTTCAAAATTATCAAATTTAAAAATTATAAATAAAAACTTATTTTTATTAATCTCTTGAAGTATGTAGGTCCTAATCTTTTGTAGATTAATAACTATCTAAATAGTTATTTCTTTCCTTTATTTCTATAAATGTGTCTCATGTCTCTATTGAAATTTATGAGATGTGTATGTAATTCTTAGCACAACACTCTTAGAGATTAGGATTTATTTTCACATTTATCTATTTTCTTATTGTTCCTATTAGTGGCTAATTAAATCTTAATTGAAAACCTTAACCCTGATTTAGCCCAAACCCTAACCTTAACGCTAACCCTAATTGAACCCTAACCCTAATTAAACTCTAGCCCTGATTGAAATCTAACCCTAATTAAACTCTAGCCCTAATTGAACCCCAACCCTAACCTAAACCCTATTTGTTCCTAACCCTAGTATCTCACAAATATAGGATCGAGACCTTGCCAACTCTGGTAAACCTTATTGGATAGTGATAAAAGCTACCTTATCTTTCATTAAGGTAGAAATTTTTTGTTATACAACATGCCCCTTGAAAATTGGAGATAGGCACTGCAAAAAGAAGGTAAACACTAATGAAAATGGTCAATGGTATTGTGGAAGATGTGATAAAACTTTCCTTGAATGTGATTATAAATATATACTTCAATGCAAAGTGCAAGACCATACTTCATTCACTTGGATTACAACTTTTGAAGAAGTGGCAGAAGAAATTATGGGTGTAACAACAAAAGAATTGAACATTTTGAAGCATGAAAAACAAGATGATGTTAAGTTTTCACACATTATACAAAGGTCCTTTTCAACAGATACATATTTAAACTTCAAGTGAAAAAAGAGACTTATAATGATGAACAAAGGATTAAATGCATAGTCATAAAAACAACAAAGTTTGATTATTCATCTGAGAGCAAAGCTTTATTAGACTCAATTACAAAGCTATAGGTTTCATAACATTCAAATGCTTGAATGTATATAATGTTACAATGTATTCAAACATTTGAAAAAAAAAATAGTGGATATATCTAAGTTAGTTAATGCCATTTTGTCATGATATACTTCTTTGATGTTGTCAATACTAAATCTAATGATTGATGAACATTTATGCTTTTAAATTTATTGTTCTTGGTTGATTGTTGTTATAGACAAGTTGGTATGATTTCAAATTTCAATGTGTACCCTTATATATGGGAATTGAGATAAACAATGATACAAACAATAATGAAATCAAATCGATTGCTTTCCAAATTCATATTCATGAAAATGTAAGCATTTTTTCAAGTCAATAGGCATCTTGATAAAGATAACTCTCGGCATGTTTTACATATATTATTAATTAATATAGGTATGCTAGTTAATTAAATTATTAACTATATTTTATTTCTATTATATATTGAATTGTTAAAAGATGTAAAATCTTAATACTAAATATATAGGAAAATGGTTAAAAAATTACATATTTTTCAAAAAATAAAATATAGTGTAATTTAAAATACAAATTATATAATTCTTATAATATTTATATTATTATTTATTGAATATTTTATAGAATTTAAACTAAAAAATTAGCCTCCCCCTCTCGTTCTCCCTCTCTCCCCCTCTCTACATATATCTCCCTCTTCCCCATCTTCTAGCTCTCCCTCCTCTACATATCTCTCTCCCTTTCTCCCTCCCTCTCTCTATCTCTCCCTGATCTCTTGCTCCCTCCCTATACCCCTATCTATCTTCATATCTCAACCTATTTGTCCTTTATATATATATATATATATATATATATATATATATATATATATATATATATATATATATATATATATATATATATGTATAATGAATATATATATATATATATATATAAAATAGATATATCCTATCCCCCTCTATCCCTATCTCTCTATATATTTATTTCTCCCTCTATCTCTCTCTATATCTCTATCTATTTTTATCCTTTTCCTCTCTCATTCTATATTCATCTCTACCTCTATCTATAGGGAGAGATACAAAGGTGAAGCATTGGACCTTCCCAAAGATCCACCAATCTCAACACTACTCCCAACTATTTTAAGCATTTAAGTACATATTGTATGCTAGATTAGGAGGCATGTGTCAAAGCTCATATTTATTGATGCAAAATAGGTCCAAAGTCACAAATTTGAGGTAGAATTAGTTATAGTTTTGTAGAAAATTTCAAGTGCACATGGGGAGCAAGATATTCAGGTTTTTATCATGTCATCAAATTTGGCACTTCATCCAAGATTTGTATCTTCATCAGCATTAATAAAGCAAGGTATGTACTTGGAATCCCTTGCATTTAGAGATTTTTCTATATATATAAATATTTTTAATTATTTTCCCTCAAATCCATAATATATATATTGGTATTTATTTATTGCAATAAAGAATTAACCCTAGAAGTAACACATTAAGAATTCCTAAGGATTTGTGCTTGGAAAATGCATAACAAAATTTTGTTGTTGGATGTGGGTGTTGTATAGTTTAGAAAAGCTCAAAAATATGAATGGGATTTTAAGGCCATATATTATGGTAGCTTACAATGCAAAGAAGGAAGGAAATCTATTATCAATTTTAATCACAATTTAATACCATATGAAAAATCACATGTAGTATTATCTAAAATTAATTCTTGACATATTAATTTTATAAAATACACTTACCATTCAATAAACTTCTCCCAAGAAGAAACCCTAAAGTGAACATTAATTGAACCTAATTGTAGATTCATAACTCTAATCACTTAACCTAATTGAACCCTAATTGTAGATTCATAACTCTAATCATAACCCTAAGCGAACACTAATCCTAATCAAACCCTAACCCTAGCCTTAAAGTTATCATATAATCTAATTATCTCTCTTATCTAAATTTAGGTTGAATTATTTTTCCTTTATTTTTAATTGCATATATTTTTTGTTTATTAAATCTTGTTTTATGAATATATGCAAATATAATTTTACTTCTGCATTCATTCTATGCCTATTTTTTTCATGATATTTTAACATTCATTTTCTGGAATATTAGATCAATCTCACACATATAAATATGAAACTTCAAAATTTTAAAAATAATATTCAAGTTTCCCACTTCAATTTATCATTTATGTTATTTGAATTAAAATGTACAAATCATACTCTTAATTCATCTAAAAGAAAAACAAATTGACCTATATAATTTTTATTAAATACATTTTAACTTATTTTCTTGGATTGTATAAATATCTTTTCTTATTTTATTTGGACTATTTATTTACAATATATAGTATAAATATGTGGTAAGACTGGGTATTATCATCACGATTAAGTGCACCCTCTCCCCTAATAAATGTTTTTATTTTGCACCCCGCATGACTACTGGGCTCTCTCATATTGGGAGTAAGGTATGTACACCTCGTATTGTGGAGCACGAGTTAGGTGCCTCCCTCATATTGGGAGTACGAGGAGTCCCATTTACTATAAGCCATCTGTAGACCCAAAAACAAATCACCTAGTATCGTGGACTATAAAAGGACCTTTCCTTTTCCTTTTTTCTCCCCTAATAAATGTTTTTATTTTGCAAAGGGACAAGTTCGCATGGCCGTAGATCAATTGTCATGTGATCTCAGTCGTTCCCCACCATCCCACGATGACCCCACCAGTTGATCATGATATCACAGGCGAGCGCCACATGTCTCATCCGATGAAGTCGAAGGAATGATAAATACTTTGATGGGTCTTTAATACATTATGTCGCAGGTTACTAAAGCAATTATAAGATGCATGTGTTTTAAATCAACGGAGATGTTATAATCCCGGTAGAAAGGTGCTCGATGGTTAATAACAAGGCTGGCGATTGTGTTCAACAAACAAGATTGCCAATGGTTGAGATCCACGGTTGCCCGCCATCGCATGATCAAAAGTTGCGAGTTCTTTATTCATTGCGATATCACGGGCGAGCACCACGTGTCTCATCCGATGAAGCCGAAGGAATGATAAATACTTTGATGCGTCTTTAATACATTATGGCGCGGGTTATATTTATTAATGTCTTAATATTAGTTTATAAATTGAACATTAATTATAAATATTTTAAAATCAATTAAGTATTTCAATCTAAAATTTTAATATTTGACATTACAAATAAAATTAAACTATTCTAATTTTTTAAAATCCATAAAGTATTTATCTATTTAGTTTTACTAATTATCTAATACAATTAAATTAAATTAAATTAAATTAAATATTCATTTTATATATTAATTAAACAATTATTAATTAGAATTTTAGAATAAATTAACAAATAAGATCTATCTAAAATCAACTTTTCTATTTTTTTTTCATTGTTTCCAAATCATTTCATTTTCTAAAATTATACTAAGTTCTAGATATCATAATTAAACACAAAACTTTATTCTATTCTAATCCTAACCCTAGTTAAACCCTAACCCTATTTGGACTCTAACCCTTACCCTAATTGAACACTAAATCTAATTATAATTGACCACTAAGCATAATTGAATTCTACCCCTAACCCTAACCCTAACTCTAACTAAACCCTAAACCTAACTCTAATCAAACCCTAACCCAAACCTACTTGATTCATATTCCCAACCCTAACCCAAACCCTAATTGAGACTTTAAAACTGGCATAATTAGAGTATTAACCCTAATTGAACATTTATTGAACACTAGTCCTAGTGTACCCATAGCCACAGCACAGACTGGAGTTGAACTCTAATCCTAACCCTAACACTAATTCTTATCCTAATTGAACCTTAGCCCCAACCCTAACCTTAACCTTGACCCTATTTGAACTCTTATTGAATTCATAACCTTAATTAAACCCCAACCTCATCCTCAATCCTAACCCAAATTGAACATTCATTAAACCCTAAACCTAACCCTAAGTGAACACTAATCCTAAGTGAACTCTAACTTTTTAGTTGAAAATATTAAAGTGCCTTAGATTTTCCCATTCATCATCATTTATCATTCAATTCCTAATAATAGAGACTCAAAGATTGCTTTTATAATGTTTTAATACACCTAATAGTAAGGTTTAGAGTTTAAGGGGTTAAGGGTTTAGGAGTTAGAAGATAGAGGAGTGAGTGAGAGTGACCCATTTACATATTATTCTTTTATTCTTCGTCAGTTAAATATTTAGTTACCCATTTACCGTTAGCATAAATGACCCAAGAATTTAATAGAATGGGCTACTCATATAATACCTTGCATTATGGAGCTCAATTCTCTGATATATTACTACTTATCAAATCCTTTGTAAATAATTGTAAACTTATGACTCCATTTAAGCATTTAATTGATTTTCTTGAATCAAAGCAAGAACATAAACACACAATTGAACAAATTCTCAAGAGGAGAATGACAACTTCATTAACATTTCATTCAAAATTCACTCAAATCCACATAAGGAGAAAATATATTAGAATTATCGTTTATTCATGCTTATAAGTCATGTCACGCATACAATTTAAGATAATTTGCATATATTCATCCAAAACTCAAAGCAGGGCTATCTATTCTATTGGATTAAGCTTGGGGTTTTATGACTTGATAGCACCATAGATATCACTTCCTCATCAGGAGGATAGATATCTTTCTACCCATATATTCAACTCAAAACCTAGCTAGAGCTTTCATCAGTTCTCTCCCTACAAATGAGCCTTGAATTCCCTTTTATATGACAAGGGAGCAACAAGCTTCGAGCTCAAATGTAATTTCACCACAAATTTTTATTTAAACAAAATCTCCATTGCATTTGACTTTCATTACAAAATTTCCCACACGTTGAATCTGCAAAACATATATAGTGCATGAACTGGGGAAAGCTAAAAGAAAAGGAAACACAAATTGTCATCAAAATCCCCTTTTTTGCTATCCACGCAAAAAACCAGGCAACCAAATTGCCACTAAGGCACCATAGCAACTTCTTATTTACCCACCACCCTGCCCTTACCAAAACTCAAACCCTGGTATACACGCTCGCTTCTAGTTGTTGCCCAATACGGTAGACCCTCAGCCTCCTCTTCTTTCTTGTCCTTGCCCAATATGGTTCTAGTTCGTCTGCTTGGGGTTTTAACAACCAATGGCACCACAGATATCACTTCCTCATCAAAGGGCAGACCGTGATTGAAGCAAGGTAAATACTGATAGTAGTCGAAGTCGGTCTCGGTTACATCATCAAAAGTGTTGATTGTAAGGTTAATGGGCGAGTGTTGGCATCTAGAGGAGTCATGCCCATACCTTATTTTCCTACCGAAACTAGTAATAGAGCACACCAACTGCTTGCCTTTATCATCTACCAGTTGAGTAGCAATGTCCTGGAATTGCAACCTTCTACTGCATCTAGTGGGCACAAGCCTGGGCTTGTCAACCAAAGCACCTTCCTGAATAGCAAGACCGAGCTTTTGTGAGCTCAAACGAACAGACCTCCTTACTGACTTACTCATTTTCTCTTCTCAGACAAGCACTTAAACTTGATTAGACTCAACCCACAAAGTGCTCTAACTGCTACAAAGAATGACACTATTATGAGTTAATTCCTCTGTATTGTTAATGTGAGGTAATGGCAACCTTCATCAATGCTTAGTAAAATGCATGTGCAAAACATGATTTAGTGATGCGTATGTCATCATGGATTTTAACTAGAGCTGCATGAGAATCCAAAGATCACCCTTCATGATTTCCAACAACAACATCTTCACATAGATTGAGATCGTCGTGACTACACAAGCAAGGAATAATTCATTAATTCGTCACTAGTTGTATGATAAAACGACCACCATGTGTCATTTTCCAACTTTGAATATTGCCCATTAATCTCCTAAAGAGTTGGCAGATCAAACAGTTTATCTCGGGCTAACTCGGTTTGACATCCAACGAAGCATCGTTCACCTTCCTCATGACCAATAACATTAATCCATCTCGGAAACCAACTACCATGTCGGCAGGTCCTATGCACTTTGCAAACTAAACGGCTGGAGCTACGCATCGCAATCTCGTCGACCTCGCGGATTTTAACCAACCTTCATCTTCTTCCTGTGAGCTAGCAGGGAACAATAGAGATTTACATTAGCTTTTGATCTTGGTTGTCAATCTAAAACCATGGGTTATGAGCTCAATAGTGGATATTGGGCCCCACATTCCATACAGGACACACATCTGCCTTTTCTTGACCTCGCGCCAAATAACAAGGCGACACCTTAGGTCTACGAGTTGGCAGGGTATGATCGAGATCTTCTCCCATATCTTCGAATCTAGAAAACTTACACATTGCACGGTTAGTATTTAATGAAAGGCTTTGGCTAAGCCGTCGGTGACATGACCACTAGAGTTAATGGCTTAGGCTTACGTCACCGGATTAAAATTAAAACCCAACTTTGATTTTAATACTTTATTTCCTCTGTAGGGTTTTATTTCCTAAGTCTCGGTTGGCCCCATTAAATTCTTATCCCAACCCTAACAAAGAACAAATGATTAAGCTAAGGATTGCATTTGTTGTTATAACTTTAGTTCTAGAGAATTCTTAATTACCAATTCTTATTTGTGCATTTGTATATGAATCCAATTGAATGCCTTTCCATATCATTATGGAAAATTTTATTATTGCAACCCTAACTCTAGCACTAATTAAACCTTGAACCTAACCTGATTGAACTCATATTATAACCCTAACTCTAACACTAATTGGTACATGTCGTGACCCTAGGTGTTATTTGAAACCTAACCCCTAATTGTATCAAAGACCTAGAAATTCTAGTTAGACCCTAACCACAAATTATGCAATAGCCTTACCTTGGTGGACCCTGCTCAATCCCATTTCAATTTAAGACTAGCCTTAACCCATTGTAATTTAAACCCTTGTTAGTTATAACCTGGGTGAGTCCTAACCCAAGGTGGATACTAATTGAATCATAACCCTATAAGTGAATAGCAACCTTAATTAAACTCCAACCATAATCCTATTTGAATTTTGACCCTAATCATAACCATAATTCAACCCTAACCTTAATTGAACCCTAACCCTAAACATGAGTTCAATTAAGTTTAAGGTTCAAATAGGATTAGACTTTAATTAAAATTAGGTATAGGATTCTATTAGGATTAGGGTTGGGGTTGGGGTAAAGATTAAGGTTCTATGATAGAGCTTGGGGTTAGTGTTAGGGTTCAATTGGGGCAAGGGTTAGTATTAGGGTTAGGGTTATGGTTCAATTAGGGTTTCATTAATGTTATTTTTAGAATCATAGTTATGTTTAGGGTTGGATATAAAATTAGAGTTAGGTTTGAAGTTAATTAGTGTTAGTTTTAGGGTTGGGGTTATGGTTAGACTTATAATTAATGTTAGTATTGGGATTAGATTCTATCACCTTAATAAAAATAACCTTCTATAAATTCATTCAATTTTTTTTTTAAATTATATAATTTAAAATATTTTCAAATTTACATATGTTGATATATGAGAGATATAGCAAATCTAAACTCTATACCATTTATAGTTAAATTTAAATTATATTTTATTAAATTGTTAAAAAGTTTAAGTTGCTTATAAATAATTTTGTGTTCTTATAATTAACTTGACATTGTGTATAAAAGGTTTAAGTTATGAATGTTATAATATACAAAATAAAATTGTTTTCAATATTTATTTGTTAGTTTAAAAGGTTCAATTAGGGTTAGAATTTATTAAAATTAGGTATAGGGTTGAATTAGGATTAGGGTTGGGGTAAAGATTAAGGTTCTATAATAAAGGTTGGGGTTAGTGTTATGGTTCAATTGGGGTAGGGCTTAGTATTAGGGTTAGGGTTATGGATCAATTACGATTTTATTAATGTTAGTTTTAGAATCATAGTTATGTTTAGGGTTGGATATAAAATTAGAGTTTGGTTTGAAGTTAATTAATGTTAGTTTTAGGGTTGGGGTTATGGTTAGACTTATAATTAGTGTTAGTATTGGGTTAAATTCTATCACTTTAATAAAAATAATCTTCTATAAATTCATTCATTTTGTTTTGAAATTATATAATTTAAAATATTTTTAAATTTACCTATGTTGATATATGAGAGATATAACAAATCTAAACTCTATTATATGTTAAAAAATTTAAGTTGCTTATAAATAATTTTATGTATTTTTATAATTAACTTGACATTGTGTATAAAAAGGTTTAAGTTATGAATGTTATAATATAAAAAATAAATGTGTTTTCAATGTTTATTTGTCAGTTTAAAAGATGTGCCAATAATGTTGCAATCACTAATGATTATTTTTTTCTTGATGGTTAAAATAAATTGGTAAGTAAATTTATCTATAATAAGTAAATTTATCATTGATTTTTTCTTGATAAGTAAATCAATATTTCATAAATTTATCTATAATTCTTATTAATTTTTTCTTAATTATATTAAATTATATTTTATTAAATTGTTAAAAAATTTAAGTTGCTTATAAATAATTTTATGTGTTTTTATAATTAACTTGATATTGTGTATAAAAGGTTTAAGTTATGAATGTTATAATATAATTTTTTTTTCAATGTTTATTTGTTGGTTTAAAAGATGTGAATAATGTTGCAATCACTAATGATTAAATTTTTCTTAATTGGTTAAGTGGTATTGTGCAATTATTCTATATGTTAATTTAATTTTATGAATGCTATAATATAAAGAAGAATATTTCTAATATATTTTTAATGCATCTTTATATTTTATAAACAAACATCTAAAGTAAAAAGTGTGATTGTAAAAAAAATACAATTTAATGAGTAAACATACATTTAAAGTTAAAAATGAAATTATAAAAAAAACTGTATATTTTTTTTTTCTTTTATTAAGAATTATCTTTTAATATTATAAATGTTCTTCTACTAATCTCTAATAAAATTTATAACTATTAAAAATGATTACACAATAAATTATAAATTCTCAAATCAAATTGAATTATATATTAAAAAAATCATAATAAAATACTTGAACTAATATTTTAGTCACAAATGTTTTATTTTTATTTTTGAACTTTTAAAATTTTATAACTATGATATGGAAGCTAATAAAAATAAATAAATGATGTTCATTAATAAAATATAAACTCTTACATCAGATTGAATTATATTTTAGAATAAAATACTTTGAACTAATATTTTACTCATAAAATTGTTTTATATTTATTTTTTAATATTAAATTTTCTAATTATAATATAAATGCAAACAAATTAAAAAAAAAATCATTAACAAAGTAAATCAATATTTCATTTGAAGGTAAATCAATTTAAGAGGTGACTATAAACTCAATGGAATGAATATGATATAGAGAATGAAAGTAAGAATGACTCAATGAAAATTATCTATATTCTATGTTTATTACAAGAATACTGATCATGTGAACACAATTTCCATCTTTTTATAATTTTAAAATACACATGAATATTGGAAAGAACTCCGCCACTTTGGATGTAGTTGAATTTTGGATATATGCTAATTCTGATTCTAATGCCTCAAGATGTTCACCAGCCTCTCCATATGACTTTGTCTCAATCTCCTACAATGGAACATTTTTAAACTGTAATTCTTGCCAACACCTTTCCAGTTCATTTGACTTCCCAGCCAAAGATTGTTTAAGTGCATCACATTGTTGAACCAAGCCTTTACCTTTAGATACAGCCATGTTAAGCTTCTCTCTCACAGATGATAATTTTTGCTTTGTCTGCTCAAGATCCAATAGTCGCTTATTCCTATCCAAGCTCACTGACTTAAGATCCTCTTATGTTTTATAGAGTAACTCTTTCTGAGATTTTATCTCTTCTTCCTGTTGAGATTTTGTTGACTCAATTTCATTGATTTTCTCCTATGGCCAAGCTAGTTCCATCTCCTTGCAATTGAAAGCTTCTTCCATGGCAACATCCAACGACATTTTCATTATATCCCTCAAATCACTATCAAATTGTGGGACCAACTCTGCCAGAAACCTTTGGAATAGATTTTGTTGTTCAAGAGAAATCTTGTACTTTTCAATAAGTAAAAATAGATGAGATTCCAGATGATAAATTTGATGCGTTTGGATCAGTTACTATGACTTTATCTTGAATGAGCTCATCAACAACATAAACAAACTTTTCAAATATTCCTTGTCTTTTTAGGTAAGTATGTCAATGACTGTGTTGATATGGTGAAATCCCATGTCTGATTAATTAGGGTAACTTCAATGTTTTTTGGTTGGGAGTTGTGCATTGCATTGCAGTAGATGGTATTTTGTTATAGACAATGTTGTAGGTTTGTGGTGGTTTGGCCATGATTCAAATAGAGTACTTGTTTGTACAGATAATAAAATGCAGAGTATTTTAATTTCCAAAAATAGATATTCTTTGTGTCTCCTATAATGACTCAGAAAACCTAAGAGTGGTCCTCCTTCTAAGAAATCAGTTAATGGAGGATTGTCTTTTAGATGAATGTTATTGTATATTCATAGTACAAAAGCATAGACTAGTTTCTATGTAGTAGTATTCTGAGTTTGAGGTTTCAAGGATCAAAACAAATGGCTTGAGTAAATATTCCTATATGGTGTTGGCTTTGATCATCTAGAGAGGTGTTTGGGGAAGTTACTCTAAACAAATGTCCAATAGGTGAATGAACAACCTGACTGCCATTTTCAATTTTCTAAACATCAGATATGTGTATAAGTTTGAAAATTTTACTACATAGTAAATACAACTCCTTACTGTGAGCCAACAATAACCATAAATTTGGGCTTTTCATTTTTTTAAACAGATGGACAAGGCATAAATTTTGGGAGATGTTGTTGAGTACATGAATGAGCTTCTTCAATGTATTAATGAACTACATAATGAGCTAATGCAATCTTCAGAGGCACCTAAGGAGTGTTAAAAAATGAAGGGTAAAGGGAGGAGAATTTTGTGGGGCAACCATTGTAGCTTGATACTAATAGGCAATGGAAAAAATACCAACTGATGGTTCAATGGGTTTGACCATTTCTAGAAAATCACAAGGGAAATTCGCAGGACCAGGGCCTTCAATTACTTAAGTAGTCTTAGTAATGTAGACAAAAGGAAAGGAAGTCTTGTTGGAGGGGCACTGCAACTTGACAACAATTACCTGTAGAAGAGGCATTGGAAGTAATACTGACTGATGCTTTAAGGGCAGTCATTTTTGGATAACCATGGGGGAAATTTACATAACCTATGGCTTCAAGCACTACAACAATCTTACAACAGAATGCCAAAGGCAGGGGAATCTTGTGGGGTGAGCATAGCAGCTTGATAATGATTTCTTGTAGAAGAAGCAATAGATGAAATACCATCATCATCATCATTATCATTTAAGTTCTCTCATGTTGGTCAAATTCTTAGGCTATATGCTATAGTAAGGCAAGACATTTAGGACAACCAATGCACCACTCTTTTCCTTGTTTGTTCTCTCCTCTTCCTGTTTGGATTGTTTCACTGTATGGATATGGATTGGTGTCATCAACCACTCATGAAACACTTTGTTCTATTTTTTTATGTATATAATTTTGTGTACTTGTATTTATTTTTTAATTATACAGGGTTCAACACCAAGATTGTGGGTTGTCTTGTTGCTTGATTTTGGTGGAGTTGAGGTTGTGGGCTTGAACCTAGTTACACACTTTCATTCGCCACAATCTTTGATATGTTCCATGAGACGTTCTCAAAGTTATAGGTTGATTTATTGGCATGTGGATATTTCTTGCGGGGTTTTGAATATGGGTCACAATTACACCATTGTACTAGTGTAGCATTGCACAAGCCTTTGGACTATCTATATTCTTACTCTGTATATCATAAATATAAAAAATGCTAATACTAGGTTCCTGGCTTGCACACTTGAAATGGTAGAAAATACCGTGGCATTCATCTAACTTCATTCAAGTTTTGTTGTCTTCAATTACAAGATTGAGCAAAACTTTTAGAGAGTTCTTTCTTCTTCAGGATAGAAGAAATATGAATACCTTATGTTGCATGCTTGTAGGAATATTTCTCAGGGCATCAGCTTCAATGTTAATCGATCGATAAACACTTTGCCTTCCTTTTTAGGTTATAAAATTCTCTACTAGGCATCCAACTAAATATTAACTTTTATTAACATATTCCCAATAGAGCTGACACATGTATTTTAGGTTAGCAAAAATAAAAATGACTAAAGATCTATCCATGCATTACTCTCTCCATGGGATTTGGTGGTGAAAGCTGAGTTTATTAATTGTTACCAAAGCTTACTAATGAATACTTTCACTCTCCTAAGCAAGCCATAACCAGTGAGCCCTGGCATACTATAGTTGGTGACTATCAGTTAAATCTAAATGGAACAGAGAAATTCCAAGACACAAACCCATGAATTGACCCAAGATCTTGGATTCCATGCATACCTCAACATTGAGGCCTTCGCAGTCACTTCCAAACCAAAAAAATTCTAGAGCTTTTCTCACACAATCAACACTCGTCACTACCAACGCCAATAAATGAATTCATCAAAAAACAAAGCATTCTCTAATCCCATCAAAGTCAATGCCCAAATTTTAGAATGGGTACAGACAACATTTTATTTTCTAGTATAAAGAAAAAATTACCTTTATAAGAAGAGTTTCCTAAGAGGCATTCGATGATTTTTCTATCCACAGGACTGCCATCAACATGGAATTCAGACGCATTGGCCTCCCTGTGATTCTGCCCCATTTCCCCTTCAAAAGCTAGAAAAACCCCTAGATTCCAATCACAATGAGAGATCCTAAGGCTAAATCCATCTATAAACATTAACCTAAATTATCAATTTCGCCCCCAAAGAATAATCTGACTGAGCCCCCTGCTCCATGAATCATAACATTTTTAAATATAGAAAGTCCTAAAAGAAAAATGAAATGAAACCAAGGGAAAACGGTTATGCGAAAATGAAAAACCTAACAACAGTGTTTTTTGGTGCTTGACTTCCACCTGCTTGTCATTTTTAATGCAGCTTCAAAAACTTTACGGAGAATATTCCTTTGTTGTTTTCACTGTATAACGCCTCTCGACATAATAATTATATAGTCAAACTTATGTAATAAATGATTGTATATTATTAATAATTTATGAAATTGAATTTGTAATTTTAATTAAATATACATTTATTACACTAAAACCTATACAATATTAAACAATATTATATTTAATTTTATTAAGTTTATAACAATATGATTTAATATTGTATATTATTATAAGTTTATAAAATATAGTAATAAACAATATTAAATCATATTTTCTTATACAATATAGATTACAATATAAAATAAGTGTTAATAAAATTATATTTTTATAAATTTAATAAATTAAATATAAAATAAATAGTGATAAAATTATATTTTTATATTAAACTTAATAAATTAAATATCACTCTTTCTCTTAGAAATAACATCAAACCTACACCAAATGACCCAAATTTGATTATTGGTGTTATGTTTGATGTAATTGTATTACGATCAATGTTAGAATAGATCATATAGTTGCATAATTCACTTTTTAATTATTCACACCGAATTTTATAATGATGTACAATAGATAGTGAATTATAACATTAATATGCTTGAAGTGGAGTGAGATAAGCAAGGTTTTATCTTAGTTTTAATGATTTTTTGGAGAAAGAGAGGTATGTTTTTATGTATACATAGAAAAATTGACCTTAATGTTCTAAATTTAGGCCACCAAAATGATTCAATTATTTGGTACACATGGTCTAACTTCCTCCATGATTAGAAAGTATTACTATGAGGCCTCATAGAGACATGATTTATTCACAATTGTAATTTTCCTAAATAGTTGGTTGATATTCTCTCCAACTAGATCTTTTCAAGGATATATAGTTTTTTTACTATTTTTTGAATTATTTTTGGATAAATAGAACTTTAAAAAATTAAGTTTACAATATAAAACAAGTGCCACATGGTGGCCAGTACTTGCCTTTGTAGTATTCTAATTAGAGATTTGTAGAGTTGGAATAAAAATAAATGTAAGTTTAATTAATGTGAATAAAATTAAATGTAATTTTTTTTAATTGTTGTATTTTAGTTTTGACTTTTGCATTTTGTATTTTGTTTGATTAATTGTGTTATTTTTTTATATGTTTTGGTTGTGTAATGTGAATATCTTGTTTGACGTTAAAAATGTATATATATATATATATATATATATATATATATATATATATATATATATATATATATATGTAAATATCTTGTTTGATGTTAAATATTTGAAAATAAAATAAATTGGAATAAATGTTTATTGTTTGGTGTTATTTTTTTTCAAAAAAAATAAAGTTGAATACATTTGAATATTTATATAATGAACCCATTCATTGAGAGAAGGAAGTAATTTATAAATTATTTGTACTAGACATAACTATGACTAATAAAGTTGATGTTGAGTTTGTTCTTTAGAATACATATTTGCTAAACATTAAATAATCAAATGATTTATTATTAAAAATAATTCTTAGATTGATTCTAGTTGATTTTGAATTTGATAGTGAAATCTTCATATTATAGTTTTAGTGAAATATACTATTAATATAATAAATATATTATATTCTAATTTAATATTAATAAATTATAAATTATATTATATAAACTAAGTAAATAGGTAATATTATAATATTAATATATTTTAAAATATTGTTACAATTATTAATATAGTGATTTACTATTATATTAATTAATATTAATATTATAATTAACATAGTAGTCAATTAAGATAGTTTATTAATATATATAAATGTATATGAAAGGAGAACCTACAAAATAAAATAGCCTATATTATATTGTATATAAATATATAATATAAATTAATATATTACCTACATAATATAGGTTAACTTATTTACCTACAAATTATTACCTAATGGAGTTGCCTTATATATCTATATATTATAGGTTATAATTTTTTTTAAGACTATATATATTAATATAAATTAATATATTACCCAAATAATATAAGTTGCTTATTTTACAATATAGTATATATATATATGTATATATATATATATATATATATATATATATATATATATATATATATATATATCAGGTTATATATTATATATTATAAAGACCTAATAGGTTATCTTATATAACTATATATTATAGGTTATAATTTTTTTAAGACGCTATATATATTAATATAAATTAATATAAAATATACATGATGAAAAAATCTTATTAATGAAAATAAGAAGGAGAACATATATAATCAAATTATACCGTAAAATTTTAAAAGTATAGACAAAGATATTAGTTTAATGGAAAGAATAATACAATTTTATTTTTATTTTTATTTGAATAGTGTGAATTCGAATCTCTATAAAATAGTTAATTGATTTTTGTAAGATTTTCTTTAATAAAAAAATAACAATTAGCTACATCAAAAAATCATTCTTAAAAAAATGTCAAAATAAGTAACATTTATTTATTTTAGAAAGATTTAATAACATAATTTTTTTAACCAATCATATGCACAAATTTTTTTAATTTATAATTTGTACAAAATTGAATTTTATTTTGATTTTTATTTAAATATTGTTTTTGATTGGTTGAAAACTAAATTATTAATAACTAGTTAACTAAAAAAAGCCAAACTCAATACATTAGTACTATGCCTAAGGCAAGTACTAATAAATATTAATAAATTATTATTTTATAAACTTAATAAATTAAATAATTTTTTAGATTTTTAATTTAATAAATATAGATTCAATTTAAATTATAAAAAAATCTCTAAAATTTATAAATTTATAATAATATACAATATTAAATCACATTTTTATAAACTTGATAAAAATAAATATAATATGATTTAATATTGTATAGTTTTTAGTGTAATAAATATATATTTAATTAAAATTACATATTCATTTTGATAAATCATTTATTACATAAGTTTTATTATATAATTATCAAATATCAAACCATTTACATAATTATATAAACTTATTTTAGAATTACATAAAATGATTATTTTTTCAATATAATATATAGAGTTCAATGTAAAACAAATAAAATATAATATAATTAAAATTTGTATAGAATAATAATGCTAATATTCTTTGTAATATATTAATTATATTTTTAAGATGCACACTTAATTAATATTTTAATTGTAATAAATTACAATTTTTTTATTTAAATATTTATTATTATTTATTTTTAATTATTATTTTCATTAATATTTAAAGTTTGATATATTTTATCTTTGCATTTAGTTTATTCTATTTTAATTTTAAAATTTATTTTAACTACTTATTTCTTTGTAAGAAATTATACATATTATACCATGATATAGTATGGATTTATAAATGTTTGAAGATTTATGATATTGGATTAATTTATGATATATATAAAATGGATTTAATTTAAAATATAAAATTAATTGTAGCATATGGAGATAATTGTGAAATATATAATAATTTTTTAATGTAAAATATAATATTAAATATGAACATCTATTAAATTATAAATTATAAAAATAAATATTAATAAAATTATATTTTTATAAACTTATAAATCAAATAACTTTTTAGATTTTTAATTTAATAAATATAAATTCAATTTAAATTATAAAAAAAATTCTAAAATAAATAATTCATATTTTATTGTATGGAGTTTTGGAAGGGGAATTAGGTTGAGATGAAGTCGTTTAAGCCGAGCGCTAGGGCTACAACGGCTCTGTTCACTGAGAGCCGCATGAATGCTGCTGGGGCCCAGCCCAATCTGAAAAACAATGCCCAGGGTTAAACGAAGGAGGGCCGGATGCAGAGTGGAGGCGTTTTCCTGGGAGGAGGCAAGGAAACGACGAGGTGAGGATGGGAAATAATCTAGGATGCCTCAACACCAAGTAACGGGGAAGACCAATGCAGAGGCAAAGGCGCACAGGGTGACTCAACATCAAGCGATAGGGGAGGTTTTTGCAGAGGTAAAGTCACAGAAACCCACGATTTCTCTACAAGAAGAGATAGAAAGGAAGTTTTTCATAATGTTCAAGTTTTTTCGAATTTAGGAGTGATTGGAAGGTTTAGGGGTTTTTGGCCCAGCTTATGTGATTTACATCATTGGATATCTGAACACTAGGAACCCATAGTAGATGGTTGTATCCAAATCTATCCTGCTGCCAGTGGTTTTTTTCATATTGGTGTTTGAATCTGTGCTGATAGAAACAAAGTTTTGTGTGATTTCTTTTGGAGCTGGGAGGAGAAATTTTCTCTTTCCTTGAAGCCCTAGCATTAGGCTTTTAACCCTGCAATAGAGACCTTTGATAAAGTCTCTTCGTGGGTAAGACTCCCAAACTTGCCTCTCCATTTTTGGTTTGAGTATTGTTTGGAGGCCATTGGAAACTCTTTAGGAGATTTTTTGATGATTTATGAGGGCTCTTCAAATCTTTTGCATTCCACGTATGCCTGAATTTTGGTGGAGATGGAAGTATCAAAGTCACTTTCTGAAGAGATTTCAATTGAAACTTCCAAAGGATGTTGGGTACAACCTTTGGACTATGAAGGGGTACCATTTCATTGTGGAGGTGTTTCCAAACTGGCCAGATAGCTGTGAATTGTGCAAAACCTAGATGGGCCAAACCAGCTACTTGGTGGAAGGATGCCTCGAGGAAGCATTATGCTGTTGAAAAGTAGGATAGTAGTGTGAAACAACAAGATAAGGTGACTCCAGAGGCTGTGGGAAAATTTATTCTGCCACAGTCAAAAAGAGGAACAAGTCTGGGGGGGATTAGGTTTTGTTGAGATGCCTAGCTCGAAAGATGCTAATAAAGGAAAAACTTGTGAAGGAAAAGCAGCGGTAACTCATCATGGAGCTAAAACCCCAGAATGTAGGGAGAAATCGGTCTCTTTGAAGAAGAAATAAAAAGGGGTAAGTAGTGGAGAGGAGGAAGGGAAGAATGTGCAACCAGTGGAAGATGATGCATGGAAGCAACATGAAGCATTGGAAGATAGGCAGATCGAGGAGGCTGAAATGATGAAAGATGAGTTTGCAATGAAGGGAAGGGACCGACAGAAGGTGGCTGCAAGGGTGGAGGATGGTTGGCAAACTGTCAAGGGGAGAAAAGGCAGCAAAAGGAAAAGATTTGATATGGTCCTTCGGTCTCAGAACAAAGGAAGGCCAAGTGGTGGAGCAAAGTTATAGTTTTGTTAAAAGTTTATGTTTCAGAAGCTTTAGCTTTAAATATTATTCTATGGTGTCTATTGTTTTGGTGTGGAGCTCTTCTTTTGTTTCTTATTCTGGTGAGAACCAGGAGAATCTGTTGTAATCTTCTTTTAAATTCAATAAAATAAACCTTTATTACCGATCAAAAAATATATATATAATTCATATTTTATGAATTAAAATTTAAATAAAAAATTATATATTAATATTTTTTATATAAATTATAAATTAATGCAATTTTTTTTAATAAAAAAATATAAATTATACATTCATTAACTATAATTTTATTAAAAAATTTAATACAATCTTCATAAAGAAAATTAATAAAACTCAATTTCAGTTTTCTCAAGTCTAGTGTAGTTTTAAACAATAACATTGTTTCATTGTAGTTAAAAAAAAAGCAGGTTAAAACTTAATGATTGAGTAAAAAATAACAATTATGCATATGCATGAGGATCCATGGTGGGTGCATTCTAAGGGTTGGATAGTCGTTGCCTACTTTCCTCTACTGAACATGCTTGGAAAAACTGTAACAGTTTACATTTCAGCTTGGACAGTTTCAAAATCCATTTCAAATCCATTTCTTTCCCCAAGGTTGTGAAGAGCTATGTTGTGAGCGATTTTTCCAAGTTTTTAAATAGGAATGGGAAGGGAATTTTGTTATCATAATTATAGAGTACCCACCTTTTGGAATCTATTGTAGGTACAATGAATTCAGTTTTGGTTTTCATTTTTTCGATAGGATTTTGAGAAATTTCATGTGGGTTCTCATGTTTTAGTTACACCGTTGTAGGAGGGTTCATGTTAACCTTGGAATTTGCCAGGGGTTGAGCTTGCTCCTGTAATTCAATATTTATGGAATTTTGTGCTTTAGTGCCTTTGGAATCCATTAGGGTTTTAGTTTTAGGTTCAGATTCCTTCATTTCGATGTCTATTGAATTCATAACCCTTTCTGTCCTGTTTCCTTGGACTTTTGTTGATGTTTTTAGTGTTTTGGCTTCATGGTTTTCAAATTTCTATATTCTTATTTTTGTTTTGTTATCCACTGAATCTATTTGCATTTGACCTTCATTTTAGCAGGACTTTTTATTCTTCAATTTGGCATGATCAACCAATGTTTTGTTGAAATTCAATTATATCATGCTTCAACAGTATTGGTTATGGAAAGCTAAATTTATATGATTCTCTGTGGGTATGACAAACTAAAGATTGGGTGACTTGACTTGCATATACAACCAATATGTTGAGTTTTTAAAAATTGGTGGTGAAGACATAAATTTCAATTTTATTGTGCTTTGTTTTGCAAGCTATTCTAACCTAACTTTTAGTTTTAACTTTGTCTCATCATTTTGGAAATTTAATAAACTTGATTGCAATATAAGTGCATGGTGAAATTCTTTAAAATGATTTTTTTTAAATAGATGAATATTCTTTGGTCTCCTTGGTGTTTAAGATTTTAATTTTGAGCTAGTGAGATACCTAGTTCAAATATCAATCCATGCATATAGTATGCCTAAATTCCAAGCTTAGCTATAGAGTAGTTTGTTAAAATGCACTAGACACTGGCGACCCAAATGATTACACCTATTATTAGGAGGAAATGCACTAGAGGCTACTGATTAAGTTAAGGGTCACTTAGCAATGAATTTGATGTCAAGAAAAGGTATTTTATGTAGGATTTAGCAAGGTGTATATAATTTTCTTCTCAAAGGCTTTAAGGAATTTACTAAAATAAGTTGAAATTAGTCAATCAAATCTTTTACACAATAGCTTGAAAGAACTCTCACTTACTAATGACTCAATAGAACATATTTATGTTATAATATGTTGTGACATAGTTGGTTATCCTTAGCTTAGGTTAAGAAAATATATGTTGTAGATGATTATGTTAAATCCATAGTAGCTTGTGGTTTTTTGTATGGTGTTCTAAAATCAAACTCCAATAGTAGTTTCATGACTTAAGTGCTTATGTGATTTTAACTAATATCAAGATGGATGAAATATTACATGCAATATTATGAAATCCACTTCAACGTAAACTTCAATTTTAGTTTAATATATAATAGGATGCTCATCTTAGTGGAAGTCGGTGAAGTAATCTATGTGAGTCAAAATCACTGAAAGGTTCAGGGTAAACTTTGAGTGGGATAAGTGTAATATACATGGTGAATTGTCTAAGTTTATCGAACAGGAAATGCATATAATATGTAGAAATATTTATTAATAAAAATGTGTAAATTTTTTTATTAATCTTCAAAAAGTTGCAAATATAGTAAGCTTAGATGTATTTTATTTATGAACTGGCCAATCTTCTAGGAAAGATGTCAGCTCTAGAGGCTAACAAGCTCCAATACTATTTTTGTGGGCTCGGACAAGCCTCCTAATTTCTAAGCATGTAACTCACTTTTTTTCACATCTTCTATCACTGCAACATTATCACAACAACAGTTCTCAGGTGGGGTTTGATTTTGGATCTCCACTTCACCCCTTAGGCAGACCTACTTAGCTTTTGCCGCAAGGTGATTTTAATTTTAGAGAAAACGTAATATACAACCTTTGGGAAAAAAAACAATATATTGATTTTTCTTGCCATGTGAGTTTTCTTCTCATTGAATGATTGAGGGTTTTCTTTG
Organism: Sequoia sempervirens; assembly: GCA_007258455.2. Taxonomy (NCBI): domain Eukaryota; kingdom Viridiplantae; phylum Streptophyta; class Pinopsida; order Cupressales; family Cupressaceae; genus Sequoia; species Sequoia sempervirens. The sequence continues at coordinate 4,200 of VDFB02005628.1, read as the reverse complement.
GACAAGCCTATGCTTCTATTCATCATGATCTGGTTGTGACAAGTGAGGAAAGTTGAGAGCATGCTTGATGAATTTCCCCCTTTTTGTAACATCCCACTACGTAACCCCGAAGGGTAAGAGCCAAAAGAGGACCAAATATTTTATTTTTTATATAACATAAAGAATAACTTTCACAAAAAGGAGTTTCTAATACAATATAACGATAATTTACATGGCCAAGCATGGTCCAACACAACCCAAAGGAGAGGACTAATCCACCCTCCAGAGAAAAAAATACAAACATGAGCAAACAAAATAGCTCCAGAAATTTCCAGCTACAGAACTTCATGCTCCGGAACTTCCTGCTACAAAACTTCTTGCTCTGAAACTTCCAACTATGGAACTTCTAGCTATGGAACTTCTTGCTCTGAAACTTCCAGATATGGAACTTCCTGCTCCGGAACCTCTGCTTCGGAACTTCTTGCTCTGGAACTTCCTACATCGGTGCTCCGAAACTTCCTGCTACTCTAGAACTTTGCAGCAGTGACACAGAACAACAAACAGAAGGTGGCGATGCTCCGAAACTTTTGCAGCAGTAACACAAAACATTAACAAAAGGTGGCGTTGCTTTGGAACTTTTATAGACTATAGCAAGAAGGAAAATATATAGCCAAAGCTTCTAATTTTGCATGAAAATAAGAAAAGAAAGCCATAAAATAATGATCATAGTACACGCGAGCCTGATACCAACACCGGAACTCGTAAGTCAAACATAATCATCACATATCTTCTCATTAAATTTATGATTACTTTCTTTCTCTCAAGAGAGTACAATGTGCATAAAAGAATAAGTATGAATACAATAGCATTGCCATGACTACAATACATCATCTGATAAGATAATTACAGAAGAGGGGATGACTCCAACTGGTGCTCCAATAACTTGTACACCGGTCTCCAATGGCGGTGGCAACGCCTCCCTACCACGTGGACTCAAAAGAGGCCACCCCATCGTGCTCGGAGGTAGTCACAAGACCCAAGTAGAAAATAAGGCAAGGGTAACAAATGGCCAACACTCACATCAGACACAGAACAAACATAGAATACAATGCATTAAAACAAATATCACAACATGAGATGCTCATACAATGACATGTCGGGTGCTAGTCATGACTACAGACATATAGGTACTAGAGTGTGGACTGGATAAAATGTCATGATGTGTGCTCGAAGGGATGGCATCACACAGAAACAAGGAAAACTCTCATACAGATGAGGAAAACTCAATCATTCCCAAATCAACACCCTGTAGATGGATAACTCAATGCCCTGCAGACGGATAGGCTATCTCAAGTGCATCCTTAGCCTTTACAAGCGCTCAAGGCCATGCACGAGGACACATTATCTTATAATTGTTTTACTCCATCTCGTTTAACCAAATGAGGAATCCAACGAACATGAAACAGGAGGAAAAGCCACAACTTTCAATCATAAAAACCATTTAAAATAGCCAAGCTAATATTGTTGTAAAAGGGTGCATTTAACAGCTAAAATTCAACATGAAAAAGAGGCATAAAATTACATAAAAATTCAAAGAGTTCGGATTAAAATTCTAAGCCCGACCTAGTTCATATTTTGGCGTTTCAAGTTGGAATCCACCTTCAATTTTCAATTTTAAGACCCATAATAAGGTGTTGTACTGAAAAATGTCATTTAATGCATGGTTGGGCAAAATCATGGAAAATGAAAGTGCCCAGATTAGAAATTGGACAACAACCCATTTGAAATATGGGCGTTTCTACATGGAATATAACTTTATTTTATATCAAACATTTAAAGAGCATCATCAAAAAAATGTCATTTAACAAAAAGGCGCAAATTTTGGGCAAAAATGAAAGTGCCCAGAATTAAAATCTGCCAAAGACCCAGTTGAGATCTTGGCATTTCTACATGAAATCCACCCTTAAAATTCATTTTTAGCAATGAGATAATTAGCAATAATAAAAAAATATTTTTTACAAATTGGGCAAAAAGGAAGAATATAAAATAACCCATAAATCAGATTTAGTTCAACAACCCATTTCATATTTGTTGGAGATGAATAAAAATCTGCAATACCAAACACTACAAGGCAGAAAATTAAATTTAAAACAACCATCATTCAAACCCCAAGCAATACCAAAATGAAATAGAGGAGTTCCTCCAATTTTCATAACATAAAAATAACCCAGATCAGAAAAATATCTCAATGCTTCCCAAAATTGAAATGGAAGAATACTCTGCAAAGAAGGCGCAACTGGGTTCTGTAATAAGACAACAGGGAGGGTATGGCATGTTGAAACCAACGATTCGATGCCCACAAATTTCTTCACCATCTTTCTTCCAAACTCTGTTGCCCAATTCATGGGGGTTTTTTTTTCCTTCTTCCAAACACAGAAAAATTCCTTCTTCCCCCAAAAAGAATAACCCCCCCAAAATAAAACCTCATTCCCTTTATGAACTCTCCCCACAATAAAAAAAGAATTAAATCATTTAATAAGACAAGCTATCAAAGCTCCTAAATCCAAAATGAATAAATCTATCAAAGACAAGGTTTCCCCTTTTTTTTAACTCCACGCCTCCACACAATAAAATGAGATAAAACATTTTATTAAGCAAGCTATTAAAGCTCACCAAGGAAATAAATTAAAATCAAAAAATACACAATATCGTCTATTTCATAAAAAAAAGTAATTTAAATCCAATCGTCCAAATACAGAAAGCTCCCCAAAAAGAATTAATAAAATCATTTAAAATTTTCCAAATGAAATATATCATTCTCTCGAATGATCAATAAAAATCATTTAAAATATCATATTTAAAACCTAATGGAAAAGAAACCATTCAAATCTCTCCTCAATAAAATACTCTATTTAAAATCACAAAAGACGTCAAAGAAACCACATCAAGACATCGACAACCAAAATATATATCCACAAAGCAGATTCACAAAAACCAAGACAAAATACCTCAGCAAGACATATTGGTAAACCACATACAACAAAAAGGTGTGCCGAAACATACCGCTGAAAGGTGCTCTGGACGTTACCGTAGGTAACTGGACAGTAAGACATCAATAAGGAAACACTGCCCTAACAGGGTACAGTGGGCTAGGATAGGAGAAATTTGGCCTGTGACTACCTCCAGTAACCACCATTGGGGAATATGAGTATGCTTAGGCTTGTGATCCAGGCGGAGTCGATACTTAGTACCTGCATCACTTCCAATTACACGTCAAAGTACATGTGCATATACATCTAGTCCAAAGCAACATCAATCATCAAGAAGGGAGTCATGATATCGTAAGCCTCTCAAATATGAGTGTTACGACATCATCCCTTTCCTATCCATAATCATACATAAGCAATGATGACAATATATAAACATATAAGCATGTAATTAAGAATAATAGCTTAACATGATAACCTTTCATATAACCATCAATGTTTAATCTCATTATAACAACATTTAACATTTTGAAATATCAAATCAAAATTAGAATGCTACCTTACCAGCCTGAGATTAGAGAGGTGTTACACTTTTAGTTCAAGCTCTTTTATGACCTATTAGTAAAGTGGTCAGATAATGATCAACACACACCCAAATATTGCTTTTAACCTATAAAGTTGAGAAACATTTGTAAAAATCAAATGAACTATCTCATTTACAGAGCCAACACATTGCCATATACATCAAGGTCTTGTATTTTTGTTAAAAGATGTTTGATTGAAATGTCTTTACTCACACAATGATGCTTTTATTGTATGATTTCAGCTCTATCTGGTTCCTTCTAGGGCTTTTTGTTCTCCACTTTGTGGGCTCAAGCCTCTCCTTAGGTGTGGGATTTTTCATGCATTGGTTGATCACCTCCTCCAAATGTAGTTTCATTGATTAATGATCATGAATATGACCTGTGCATACCAATATATTTTTTCCATATTGTAAATAGTAAAGTTGATTTTCCTAAGTTATCATAAGGTTTCAACTAATCACCTTTACAAGAGAAGACTAGAGAAATGAAATGTTTTTACTTCAATCCACTTCACGCCCTTGCACCTGATTAGAGCAAGGACACAAAAACGAGTTAACAAAATGCATAATTCCACTTGCTTTGAGGATAAATCAATTCAAGGAGAGTGTCAATTACAATTCTTATTCTCAATTACAATTTTATCTTATGCT
>VDFB02005627.1:0-33788 GCA_007258455.2 Sequoia sempervirens | reverse complement strand
TTCCTAACATATTATCCTAACTCGTCTCTAGAACATGGACATTTGGGGATCCTTCTTCTTTCTCACTCTTAAATATGCCTTAATGGATTTTCCATAAATTGGGACATCTTTAATGGCTTGAAAAAGAGGAATTTGAATGTGTACATTCTTTAGCTGATCCAGGATATCAAAAGTAGGCTCTTCCATAGACTTGGATGTAGTAATTTGTAATCTCTGAGGAAAAGACGGTTTGGCCTGATGCTGTAGGACAGGTTCCTTAGAGACAGTATCTGATACAGGTATATTTTCTGGAGGATCAGTAGGTTGTTCAAAGATAGAGTCTGGAATCTCTGTAATTACAAGCGGCAGTGGAGCAGGGAGAGTGGTTCCAGACTTAAGATGGATATCATGAATATTCAGGGCATAAGCTAGATACTAATTGGCTTCTGCAAGATACATAGGTTGTTGTTCCTGTTGCTACTTAGTATTAGGATTTGGAAATGGTTGAGCAGGCATAGGGTTTTGTTTTGGAGGGGCAGTATTTGTTGCAGGTGCCGCAGGAGGTGGCATAAGGGCCGGAGGTTGTGGCTGCTAAGGCTACAGGGATCCAGGGAATTGGTTCTACCATTGTTGAGGACATCTCCATTGAGGATTCTGCTACCAGTTACCTGGGGGTGGAGTTCATTGTCCTTGTGGCTGCTGCCAACCTCCTTGAGGAGATTGCCATTGAAGACTTTGCTAGTTAGGCCAGTGTGGTGTAGGAGTATTCCAAGGTGGTGATGGGCCATATGTAGGTTGCCACTGGTTATTGTAACTAGAATAAGGATTACCAAAAGTCAAAGGGTCTTGAGGCTTACCTTGTCTTTGAGCTCATGGTCGCCTTTGTGCAACGAAGAATACTTGGTCATCATCACTTTCCACTATCTTAAAATTAGTAGGCAATTGCTTAGCCTCCAGGTTAGCCACCATCTTGCATCTACAGTCATGTTTCTTTTGTCTGCAATGTGGATAGAACTCGGCCAAGAGTGCTCCAGCTTCCTTATGTTTCTTTCGAGCTTGCATGGTATCCAACCGTTTAGCCATGTTATTTATGATATCCTGCTTGAAGTCAGACAACAAATTTGTGATCTCCATCCGTGAAACTCCATTAGTAGAAGATTTTCCCATTGTGGCTTGATGACCTCTACCCTTCTTAACAATTGCTCAAGAGTAGTTAAGACATATTTTCTTGATATCATCCCAAGACAATTGGGATATATCTCCTCCTTCCATCAGGTCTAAGGCATCTATACAGGTGTCACTGATTCCCCTTAGGAAAAGTAGTTTATGAGATTCTTCATTGAGAGTATGGTCTGAATTCTTTTTCAGGGAAAACAAAAATCTTGAGATATAGTCTTCCAGGCTTTCACCCTCCTTTTGTTGAATTCTGAATATTTCATCACCTTTACTACCACTCTTACAATATTCCTTGTATTTCTCAAGAAATTTTGTTTGCATGGCTGCCCAACTATCAACTACACCCCTCCCCAAACTCATGAACCATTTAAGAGCTCCTTCTTTCAAAGTAGCAAGAAACAACTTTAGCCTGCGAGCATATGAAGTGTAATCATAGTTGCGACAGAGGATGTCAAACTCAAACAAGAAAGTTTATGGGTCCTTTGTAACTAGTCCATAGAACTTGGGAAGTAATGAAGAAGGAATATTTTTAAGCTTATCATTATCTTGCTGAGCAATGATGGAGAATTCAAAAGCGGGAGGTTGATTAGGTGGATTACGTGCCATAGTTGCTTGATGGAGTATCAAAGCAAATGGATTTTCTTCAGGTTCTTCGTCAACTAGATTAAATGGCAGTTCAACAAGCAGGTTTTCAGCAAACGGATTGATATCTTGATCTCCTCCTTCCTCAAATAGATTAAAAGCTAGTTCAGGATTATTATCAAGGAATGGAAGGTTATGAAGGAATCTTCCTAGAGCGTCTCTTCTTCTATGCATGAAATAGAGTTAACTATAAATTTAAGGGATTTGAAAATGCTTGAATAGCAGACTAAACTACTACTAACAATGACTATGATAGGTTCTTATCTTGACACCATCCCCGACAACGGTGCCAAAAATGGTCGCGCCCACAAAAGGATACAAAAGTCATAGCAAATCTTAACCTAGGAATTGGACATTCCAGCAGGTGACTAATATCTTCTTATGGTCGTTCATTTACATCACAACTAGGAACGATACTTGAAATGGAGGGCACCGATGTGCACTAAGAATCAGTTTCCGTACCATGATTTATTGAAATAAATGATGAAAGGAATTCTACTTTGTTACAGGAAATATAATGCGTAAGCCTTCTAAACTTAACTGAAGTAGAAATTATGACAACTAAACAACTAAGAATCGCCTTATGCCTAGGAACAAACATGATGGATTCTGATGTGAGAACAATATAAGACCGAGTTTGTGCGTAAATCCCAAGAATAAATCTAACTTAAGGATCAATATGAATAAACAACTAAATTAACTAATTCAATTATAGATACTACTAAGGGGTCTCTTGAAAAGTATATCACTTAGTTATGCAAATTGAACTTTTAACTTCATCAACTTTATTCATAAACTGAAATGAGATATACATTATTCCGTTTCATATGAAACTAACACAAAACACTATCTCTCATTATAATACTAACTTTTACATACTCTGGTTGCTCACTCGCGCAGGAGGAACACTTATTTAAACCAGAAAAGCAACTAACTACCTAACTCTAACAGAGAAAGACGTGGACATAAATGTATCTTGAAACTGAGGAACAAATTTCTCATAAATGAAAGCATATCCGTTCAACACGATCCAAAGAGAATTTGGTATTCCACTCTTCTCAGATTTAATGATCATTTAGATTTCTTCCCAATGACCCGGTTAGAGAGTCTTCACTGGAACAACTTCCTCGACACCATGCTGCAAATGGACTTTACTACAGGGCCAAGATCCGCCGCACTTGACTTGTTCATGCTTCCTTCAACAACCTGCGATGTACAAGGCAACAAAAGCGAAAAGAAAGCATGCATGGAAAACAACACGATACATTCATTAATCACACATTAAATCTATTTCACTATCCAAAAACCACATGCATGATATCAGTCATTCGGGAGGTCAAATGGGGTAATTAATAGACACATGAATATTAAGCTGCAGGAATATAGGATTGTGTAGCTACAGGATTCTACCCAATTTTGAATAAAAAAATTTTAATCAAAGAGTTAAACAACCATCAAAAATAAAAGTAAGGGTATTAAAAATACATTATGATATTCAAATTATGAGCATATTTTAAGCTCATCAGGCCTTCTCGGCAAATATGTTCTAGAAACAATCTTTGTCCCAGACTTTGAGTTTTTGCTTGATTATTTGCAACTTTTTAACCACCGTGAAGCTTATGGAGCCCCCCACCCTTGAGAGCTTCCACCATTTCTCCAGTAAATCCAATAAGCTTGGATCTCGCCACCACATGTTCTGGAATTTGAAGCAAATCTTCTTCAAGGTGCTTCCCCCTAGAATTGATAATTCAACCGGGAAGTGGTCAGAAATTGATATTGACAATATGCTTGTAGATACACGCAGTCTAGAATTGAACTAGGATGGAGAAATTAAGAATCAATCTAGTTTCTCAGCTATTGCAGTGAAATCTTTGCAACGATTGGTCCATGTGTATATGTCATTGCTCGTGGGGCAATCCAGCAGACCCATTGTAGCCACGAACGCTCTGAAGTCCAAGGTAGTTTGTGAGACATTTCTAATTCCGCCAGATTTCTCAGACATATCTAATATGGCATTAAAGTCACTGCCTACAATAAGTCCTTCCTTGGGAAGAGAACAAGTCAATTCCAAAATCGCCTTCCACATATGGGCCTTCTCTTTCATTTTTGTGGGCCCATAAACGTTGATGATATTGAAGTGGTTGTTGAGTCCAAGATCATAGATGTTTGCCGCCAATCAGTTGTTAGATGAATTGATGATTTCCACTGAGACCTTTGTTGCCTTCCAAAGCATCCCTAACCTGCCCGATGAGCCAGAAGAGTTTGAAAATTTCCTTCCCAAGAGCGACAATAATTTAGAAACTTTGTGCATTCCTCCCCAGCTAGCTTAGTTTCTTGCAACAAAATTAGACAACTTGAGCTCCTCTGTAATTAACGCCTAACTAGACACAGCTTGTCAGGGGCCCTAAGGCCCCTGACATTCTAGGAAGAAATATTCATTGTTTCCCAAGGGAGGGGTTTCCTCCCTTGGTACTCAAAAACTTGATGATAATGGTGAATTTCTTTGCTGCAGCTTCCTCCTCTCGAAGTTGTTTGGAAGACTTCCTTCCATAGGTGTTACCCAATGTGCCGACTTTGCCCAAACCCATGTGTTTGATTGCAGACTATGAGATACACCTATCGTCGATTATGTCCAAGCCATCATCAGGATCACATTTGAATCCAAATCATCACTTTCCCTAGATGCAACATCTACCATATCATCTTCCTTCGTATTATAGACTTCCTTTTGAGGAGAAATTAAGGGCGGGGATTTAGTCCTACCAGGGCCTATGGGTGATGGCTTGGGTGACTTAACCAATTCCTCTGAACCCAGACTTTGAGTCCCTTTGTTACCTACTTGGGACGACCTGCCAGTGGATATATTCTGATCCTATGGAGGGTACCAGGAAGGGGAAGCCACATGATGTAACTTTTCTCCTTGTGCCATAGATCTTTGATTACAATCATTGGTTTTGTGATTGCGTGTACCACACTCTAGACAGAAAAACCTTGATTCCTCGATCTCAACACCTTGCATTCAACGTTCTCCATTGACCACTAGACAGATCCTGGAGGGAATTGTGTCAATCGCCGCTATCTTGAGTCTAGCAAACTTGTAGAGATCTCCTTCCAAAATGTTTGAATCAATCTCAATTAAGGTGCCTAAAGTGCATCCAATTTTCTCAAGGCAGTCACCCGACCAGTATTCGATCGGAAGATTGTAAAGTCTGACCCAGACTGGATGGTCATATGGCTTCATTTTAACTAGATCAAAATTAGGGTGCCATGGCTGCATATATACAGGTCTTCCATCCATAAACCACATATCCCCCTCTGTGATCCTCAATTTCGTTTGCTCATCCGCAAATACTACTAAGAAGAAGTCTTTCGGCAGGAATCGTAGGAGCACCTCCGTCTTCCAATTTTCCTATATCCAATTTTTAATTGATGCTCGATTCAGTGTTTCTCCAATTATGCTACATATGAAGGTGAATTCAGTAAGGGTTGCAAAGTTAGCCTTTATTTCCTCTGAAACCTCAATTTCGATCATTGTTTCTGTAGTCAAAGTTTTGGCTCTGGCCTCAATACGTCACTCCTTGTCTTGCCAAGTTCGTCTCCAACCTCTAGGGTTTCTCCGAGCCACAGACTTCGTCCAAGATTTCTCCCTCCTGGGAAATTTTTGACCTAGAAACCACACTTGCTTTGGCCAAGGATCCCAATTTTCTTTAGGGGTCTCCGGGGTGTCATGTCATATCTTTGCAGGTCTATTCACCATCTCATGTGCCTCACCCCATGGTCGATATACTGGGTGGCATTTTTCAACCCATTGTTCACCTTCGAATACCCACTGTGGAATATGATCCAGGTCATTCTTCACCTTACTTTCCTTTACAGCCTCATCCCCCCCATCTTAACCTTGCAGACATCATTCCGCTCTTCACCACTTCATCCTTCTGCTGCTCCGCAGATGTCCTCGACCCTGCTCTGCTCATTTTCGGCCTCTTAAATTTGATTTATTTTCAAACTATATTTAAAATTAGATTTAATTTACAAGTTATTTAAAATTAAATTTATTTACAAATTCTTTTAATACTAGATCTATGATTTGCGTTTATGTTAGATTTTAAGTAAAATTTATTTAGTTTATAATAATCAAGCTATATATAACATTTTAATTAAATCTATTATTTGAAGTAACAAATGTATAGGCTAGGAAATTTTAATCTGATGGTATACCTACTATAAGTTTTCCTGAGCTCCTTATTTAATTAAATAATTTCAATACAGACATAAAATATTTGACTCTTGAATATCTAATAATTTGAAGTTTTTAGGAGAGATTTGATTTATTTGAATATTATAATGAAAGAAGTAAAAATTGAAGTTAGATTATTATCAAATGGTTAATCCTTTCATGTTCTTATTAAGTTGGTTTATTTATCAATTGAAAATGAATGTTTAAACAAGTGGAGTATGCAATATGCTTGTAAGTTTTATCGCATTCTCCTGATTGATTGAATTCTACATTGATTTATTTTTCTTTTTGACGAGTTATAAGCCAAGCCTTGATCATGTGAGTTTTTTGGGAACCCAAGTATTTGTGTACCCTTCAGTTGGGAGTATATGAATGTTGGCATTACAACATCCCTTGGTTTCCCCTTTGTATGCCCCTGAAAGCAGTCACCTTGTAAGTGGTCGTTGAGATTGTTGTATGTTATGTTTTGGTTGACCTTGTGGTTTGGCCTTGTGATCGTTCTGTTTGTTTTTATTGGTCATGGGTCCTTTCTTGTCATCTCCTAGCATGGGGGGTGGGCCTTCGGGTCCATGAGGTTGGGTGGAACATGCTATGTACCCCATTGGGTTCCCAGGTTGTGTTCGTGATGTGGAAGCAGATGCAGAGTTTCCAAAGCTTCATGTTGTTGAAGACTATCCCTCACTTTGTACCTTATTATCCTTTAATGTATTATTCTTGTACTTGATGTACTCTTCCCGTTGATATAAGGGAAGCATAATGTTATGTACTATTGTATCTTTGATGTGTTGTATTTGTGGAAATATGCTCCATAGTTGTATCATGGAACTAGGAACTAAATTGTAATAAAATGATGAATATATTTTCCTCTCATTTAATCATTAATGGTTGTATGTCATCATCATGTAATCTTGGTTTTCATTCACTTTCATTTTGATAAAATTTTGGGTTTCGTAATGACCGTTCTGTGTACCCTAGGGAAAGTAGATGACTTTGCAAATGCATAATTGCTTTTCATGTAATGAGTGTACAAATTTATCTTATGCAATGTTTTCCTTTTAAAAAATAAAATTAAAAATTAAAAAAAATAGTGTGGTATTTTGTTGTCCTTTGGGGTTCACACGGCGGGGCATTACATCATCACCTTCAAGGATAATTTGATTGATTGATTGAAGTCCTGCAAGTGTCAGTACTCACAAAACATGAACAAACTTACATGAAAATGTGATTGAAAATTAAAATGATTCTTTACATGAATAAATATTACTGAATGTTGATAATTTTTCTCTTGACTGCTCTTGAATGCTTTTTAGGATGCTTAGTTTGATCAATAAAATTACCTAGGTTTGAAATGGTGAAAATACTTTGTATTTATATGCAATTATTTTAATTTCTTGAAAAATCAAATGCCAATAGCCAATAATTGAAATTGGAAATTCAAATAATAAAATACCAACACTGACATATTCAAATTGGAGCCAAAAAGAGGTGGTATAGGGTGTGGGGTGCCCTGGACCAGACCCATTCTTTTCGGGCCCAAAGTGTCGGGGGAAAATATTAAATGCTCATTTTCATTTCCCTTTGTTTTATTTTTCGAAGATGTTTGTAAAATGGGTAATTAAATGAATAATTAGGTCCAAGCACATAAGGGGGACTAAACCTAATATGAAATTGTCAAGGGTGAAATTTTTTTATGCTACATTTAGCCCCCACTTTAGTGAGAGTATGAACTTACATTTAGACTCACACTAAAGTACATATAGGTCAAGAGGGATTCAATTATCCAAATATTGAAGAGATAGGATGGAATTTGATCTAGGGGATGTGCTAGCCCCCAAATTCAAGATCTTATGAAAAAACAACATGAAGACAAAGGAACACATGTATAGGATTAAATTCATCATGGAAAACATGAAGCAAACATGATGAAGACACAACACATAACACAACATAACATAATGTAAAAATAGAACAAATCATAAACACAATGCAAACATGTGAAGGGGGAAAGACAATCACAGACTAGTAAGCTTCACAAAAATCTTACTAGGATCCATACCTCAAGGCACTCATGAGTCGTAGGCTAACAAAGTCTGGTATTTTTTGGGTGAACCATGAACCAAATCACCACAAGCTAGTGGAGTTAAATATTCACTAGGTGAGCTTTTTGAAAGTAGCAAATGAGAAACACACAAGTGATAGTGAGGACCAATTTTCACTAGGTGTGATCTCATGTCAATCGTACCAAGAGTTATACTCTCAATAACTCTAATAAGGTGCTACAAAAAATGATCAAAATTATAATCCAATGCATCACCAAGTCCAACATGTGTGAAAAAAGTGAGGCACATAATGGAATGCATGCCCCCACCTTAAAGTAATTGCTAACACCAACTATTAGCAATTGCCTTTAAGGTAGAGTAAGACAATATACATAACATGAAAATCCATGAGAGCTTATGGGAAAACCCTATGCCAATGATATTTTCCTAATTGAATTGACTCATGAAAAGGGGTTGCCCCCAATACAAAGCCACATAACAAGACAAAAGATGACATATAAGGGATCCACATATTTGGGTCAGTATAGACCTTTGATAATATATATTATGATTATGTCAGGAATCTACATCATCCCCCCAGATACTCATGGAACTATGAATGTGATGGAAGAAAGACATATAGAGATGAAAAAAAAACCTTTGGGTCAACATCAAAGAGACTTGAATGTCCCAATGCCTAGCATCATCCCAAAAGAAATTATAAGACAACAACAATGTTTACTACATACAAAACAATGGAGATATAAATAGATGGATTTTATGATAGATTAATTTCCTTTGTAGCCTTGTTCCAACGAGAACAAGGGTCATCCAAAGAAAACTAAAAAACACAAAGGCACGCCAAACAACATGTCATAGGAGATCACATCATGTGCAATAAAAACATATAAAACACACACAAAGGATACTACACATGCAAGTTGATCTAAAGCAAATTGTTTGCATCCCAATCTTTCTCATCGTAAATGGAAGGTGGAAAATATGCTAAAGTGACTAAAAAAAGTGTCATACAAGGATTAGTTCTGGGTTCAACATGTGATGAATCACTCTCATCAAGAGGACCATCATTGTTGCTCCCATTTAAGTTCATTAATTTTGAAAACATAAGAGAAAGTTCATTATGATCATCTTTTTGTTCTTTTATCTTATCTTCTTCTTCTTCAACATCCAAGTTTATTACAATAGGTGGCCTACATATGATATCATCCATATGTATATTTTTCATTCCTTTCTTAGGTTAGGATAAATAAGGTCAATTTCATGTTTTGGCGAGGGTGGTAGAGTGGATTTAGGTAATGATGAGGATGGGTGAGTGGGAGGTAATTCATTAGAGTTGGTTCAGATGGGTGGTTGGTCATTAGGTAAGGTTTGATTCTTTTCAACAAGTTGGTGAGCTATGACATGACGTCTACACTTATGCTCCTTTGCACTTCTATTTCTTCTTGCATGAGTTTTAGCTTTTGAGGTATTCCACAATGTAACATTCCCAACTAGATTTTCACCAATAAATAAAAAATTGACATTATGAATATTAAAATTTATGACACAAATTCCATAGCTATTTCCATTTAGCAATTTTATGTCCATAAATAAACAAATAAATCTAAAATATATATATTTATTTCCAAATGTCAATATTCAATACAAGTTTGACTTGGCATTCAATGTCACAAAGTCAATTTTCATTTACATTATTCTCATCCTTTTACATCAATTTCTTCTTTTACATCAATGATACAAATACATAATAGAATTTTGATATGATTCCTTTATGACAACTCACCTTCATTGGTGGACGAGAACATGGTTGAGGCGCTTTTCCACCCAACCACAAAGCATTGCTTCCTCGGAATTCTTTAATCAATCGAAGAATACCCGACCCTACATAGAACACTTAGCAAGATATATAGTTTTAATGTGGAATCTGTGTGTGCCTAACTACACATGCATTTCTATCTACTGTTAGAATACGCAAGCTCCATGTTAGGTAAACAAATACATCAGAAAGAGGACAAATATTAATAGTCTATTCCGTAGACAAATTAAAAAAATGATTGCAAAGCTTGGCCAAGATCATGCTACATCAAATACAACTATGGTTAAATTTGGAAAAGCAAATCTACACTCTCTAGAATCCATTCTCGAAAGAAAAGCTCATCATATCAAAGGGGTATCCCTCCCTTTTAGACCATCTATTAGCATCATATTCTATTATGCTACAATCTACCATTGAATTCATGTATCATTCCATTTCATTATTTGACCACAAATAAGTCATTTAAAATGGGTATAACCATTCATTTATTCATCACACATCTTTCTTTCTATGTATTGCAAAGCCATACTATTATATCTCTACAGTTCTTTCCTTTGTAATCAAAATTTAACTATCTTACTCAAAATATTAATCAAGATAAATTAGAAGGTATTATGCATGTATGTGCATGTGCATAAATGAAGTATTTATGCATGTACACATATATATCTATAAGTGAACATAGTTGGAAAATGTGTATACATTCTAAATAGAAAAGGAAAATCTACCTTACATATAGGAAGTCCATATTCATAAAAGATAAACATTAACTTGTTCAAATGTTACATTTAATATTTCAATGACATCTAGTTCCTTTTGAAATTCAAATAAAATATTTATTCCACAAATATTTGTCTAACACAATTGATCTATATCATCCATAGTAATAATTACCGAAGAAATATCATTTCATATAGAAAAGAAGAATCCCTTCAATCAATTTCACTTTAGATTCTAAGTTTGTTTATTTCTGGTCAATTATGTCCATCTATTGTTTAGTTTGGAATTACCATTGTAATATTTTCATAAAAGAACATTAGTATATTGAAAATAAATATAAATTATTTATTCCATCAAGATGAGATTTCACAAAAGGGTGGTTGATAGGCATGTTATCATGAAGTTGATAACTTGCTATTGATTTTTCTATAGATTCTTCATTTTATTTGATATTAACTAAGCCTCGATTCGGCCTTCAACATTATGAAAACGCCCTTCAAAAATACTTATAAAGAACAAAGTGAGTCGTTCTTCGACCTTGGTTAAAGCACTGAACTAAATCAACAGTGAAATTAAGTATACATATATACATACATACATACATACATACATACATACATACATACATACATACATACATACATACATACATACATACATACATATACGCATGCATAAAACATTCACATGATGAATCGTAGGGTTCTATAGACTCGCAGCCAGAGATGGCTGATTACTATTTCCACATAATACACTAACATTTTAGCATGCATCAAATGATGGCATGTTTGTTCTGAGAGAGTTTTTCACCAAATGATAACATCATTCGGCCAAGGTTTCCATAGAATGATAAATTCATTCTTCACATACTATTTTTATAGAGTGTAATGAAATGCACACATTAAAATAACAGTGATAATCTTAGCTCGACCATGCATTAACAAGACTCGTTATCACCAAAGCTTACCACCAAAAATGATGGGGTGAAATATGTGAACAATGCTTGTCATTCACTACTTGGCAATATCAAGCGATACGAATCACTCAACCATTTAGGCTCAGTGCCCATAGGGTGACATAGACACAATATACGTTGATCACCATAGGGTGTCGTGCAACCAATGCATAATTATAGAAATATTTGATAAAAGAAATTTATTAACACTAGTCAGGCCAAATGAACTCAACCTACAAAAAGACGAGCAAATGGGTGAATCCTGTTTGGAGATCTAGCTAATACCCATGCATGCAAAGCATAACAAAATACAAGCTCACTATGGTGTCTTTGACCCCAACAAAGCTAACATGATTCAACATAAGTCTTCTAACAAAGACATTTCACAAAAATACTAGACCACAAAATGCATAACATAGCCTCAAAATAACTAATACAAAAAAGTATATTTTTGATTTCAAGGAAACATCAGTGGGGATTCAAATTACCTCACTTTTCCACGTTTCTGGTGATTCTTCTAATGGTTTTTTGGTAACAAATTTTCAACCCCTGTGCTTTTTCCTCCTCTATTGATTCTCCTTTCAATCTTCCCCTATTTTCTTGTTAAATTCTTTGCATAATTTTTCCCTCCTAACCACGAATATCTCCTTACTAAATTTATAGATAGTGGTCTTAAATTCTCCTGTCTCCATATTCTTTACTTGGTCACCCACTTTCTCCTCTTCCTGAGTGTTGATTGTAGCTTTTTTGATATGAGAGGGTTCAACCCCTATCCCATTCATTATGGGAGTTATAGATTTTAACCACAATTTCATTATTTTTCAAGAAAAATAAAAATAAACCTAAGATAAAACATTTACATATATGCATATATATATATATTTATATAGTCGTATGCATATATATATACATTTATATATGTTTTTACCCACGTAAGATAATATTCATATATACATATTTTCAAGATAAATTTTCAAACATACATTTTTATTTTATTCGTCTCATTTCCTCATACAAAATATATTTTTAATTTCATCAATAAGAACAACAATGCAATCGTTTTTCATATGATAATTGTATTTGATGGAATGAGTTTTCAATTTCATTAAATATCAATTTCGAAACAGACAGGGTAAGAAAAGAATGTATTAATTTGTTCCTTTCACTAATTATAGTTCTCACACCAAATATAATGATATTTATCAACTTTCAAACATATGCAAATGTGATGGTCTACTGTGGTGTGTGAGATTCCAAATTCCATTCTTACTTACTGTGGTCATCCCACTAAGTGTTCCTACCTGAATCAAGTTCTCATTCTTCAACCTGCTCTTGTACACACATTCTTACACTTGCCCCTTATCAGTAACCTTTAACTAATAATCTTATGGAATAATTTTCTTAAATCACAAAATTGCATGATATACATTTTCAATTTCGTCATTGCATTTTATCAAATCCATAAATAAAAATGATAAATTCCATTTTTGAAATATTTCAAATTTCTTAACATTATTAAATGCAAGCAATGAAATGAAGATATGTCATCCTTCCCCACTAGAAAGAGACATCATTTTGATGCCTAATCAAACAAAAAAATTTCACCTATGTTCATCAGATCATACTGTTTTCAAGCCAAAACATCATAGCATATCAATCTAAAATATTAGGTAACAGTATAAAGACAATCATCAACAGTCTATCTAAGAAAGAAAATGATGGAAGGAGCATTTTATTTCCTTTGCATCCTCCCATGTAGCATTTTCCTCAAGATACTAATCCCATTAGACCTTATATTGAAGAATGTCTTTGTTTTGCAACTTGACGTTGCATCTATCCAAAATTCTAATGGGCTCTACTAGCACCACTCTTGGATCCTCCATCTATAAATAATGCCAATCAAGTATATGAGATACATCTAGGTGGTACAACTTAATCAAAGAAATATGAGACACATTATGGAGTCGAGCTAGAGCAAGGGGTACAAAGAAAGTTTGTATGCAACTAGGTTGATTACTTCCAACACATCAAATGGGCCCACATATCTTGGAGCCAGCTTGGATGATTTCCCAAAGGTAATAGAGCTCTTATGCGACTTGACTCTTAAAAATACCTTGTCCTCAACTGCAAATTGTCTAAAGGTTCTATTCTTGTAGGCATAGCTCTTTTGTCTATCTGTTGCCTCCTTCAGTCTACTCTTGATAAGCTTCATCTACTCTTCCATCTCTTTTAGCATTTCAAGACCCGCTATGATCTTATCTTCCAATATGTCCCAATTTATGTGAGTACAAAACTTTCTCCCACACAGAGCCTCAAAAGGTGCCATACCTAAGGATACATGATGGGATTTGTTATAAGAAAATTCTACCAGTGGTAGATACTCTTCCCATTTATACTGATGATCCATATAGTACATCTAAAGGAAATCTTCTACAACCTGATTCACTCTCTTGGTTTGATCATTAGTCTGAGGATGGTAGGTTGAATTGAATTTTAACTTAGTCCCTAATGCTACATTCAAAGTTGTCCAGAACCTTGATGTCATCCATGTATCTCTATCGAATATAATGGTATCTGACACTTTGTGTAAACAAAAGATCTCTTGTACAAATTTCTTGGCCAAGGTCAATGATCCATCCTTAAGGTTCCCTAGGATAAAATGTGCCACCTTAGTCAACTTATCGACTACTACCAAAATGAAATAATTCTTGTTCTTGCTTAAATGTAACCCCTGTACAAAGTCCATGTTGATCACTTACCATTTATACTTGAGCATATCATGAGGATAAAGGAGCCCTGTTGAATGCACGTGCTCAACCTTGACTCACTGACACTCCAAGCATCTGGCTACATATTCTGCTACATCAACCTTCCTGAGTTTTAGCCAAAAGTACAAGGTTTTTAATTATGCAATCATCTTTGTAACTTTGGGGTGTCCAAAATATGGTGTATTGTGGAATTCTTCTAGGACTAGCTTTCTAAGCTCTCTAAAATTTGGAATATACATCTACCTCTGGCATCTTAAGATATCATTTGATTCAAGCTCGTACCCATTGAATTGATGGTCTGATTGATTCTCTTCTAGAGCCTTTTTCACCCTCATAATGCTCATCATCTTAGAAGTGTTGCTTCACTTGCTTCCTCAAATTGGATCTCGTAGAGGTCATGGTTGCCAGATGTCTTCTTCTACTAAGAGAATCTACCACTCGATTTTACTTTCCTTTTATATACTTGATTCTGAAGTCATACTCGCTAAGGAATTCTAGCCATCTCCTTTGCCTAGCATTGAGGTTTGGTTGAGTGAAAATATACCTCAACCCCAAATGATCCATTTTGAGCTCAAATGGATTTCCAAAAAAGATAATGCCTCGACATCTGTAAGGCATGTGCTATAGTTGCTAACTCTAGGTTGTGTGGCACATAATTTACTTCATGTTATTTTAGCTTCCTAAACTCATATGCCACCACTTGTCCCTCTTACATTAACACTGCTCCTACTCTGTCTCCTGAAGCATCCGTGATCACTGAGAATTGACCATTGGGATCTGGAATAATTAGCGCCGGTGCTACTATGAGTTTCTCCTTTAGGAGTTGGAAAGCTTGTTCACATTTTTTAGTCTACTCAAATCTCTTACCTTTCTTTTGAAGAGATGTTATTGGGGCTACAATTTTATAAAACCCTTAAAAAAAATTTCTTTAATATCCAGCAAGGCCCACAAAACTTCACACCTCTTTCACATTCTAAGGTGCCAACCATTCTACAACTGCTTTTATCTTCTCAAGATTGAAAAAGAATCCCTCAACTGAGATAATGTGGCCTATGCAATGCACCCTATCCTAATAGAACGAGCACTTGGATAGCTTTCCAAAAAGCTTATTTTCCCTTAGATGTTGTAAGACTATCCTCAAGTGTTGATCGTGTTCCTCCATAGAATTTGAATAAACCAAAATATCATCGATAAAGATTAGGACAAAATAATCCAAACAGTCCTGGAACACACTGTTCATAAGATTCATGAAAGTTGTAGGCACATTGGTTAACCCAAAGGGTTCAACAGTGAACTCATAATATCCATACTGAGTTTAGAAAGTTGTCTTTGGAATATCCTCTTCCTTTATTCTCAACTATTGATAGCCAAATCTAAGATCTATTTTTGAGAATATCGTCACTCCCTTCATTTGATCAAATGATTCATTAATTGTGGGTGGTAGGGTGAGCGACTTGCCACATTGGAGGTGGCAAGTTCATCTTGGGGTGGAAGGTGACAAGGGGATGGTGATGTGGATAGGTGTATACAAGGCCACGTTGGAAATCTACATGGGCTATCTCATTTTTGATAGCAAGGATGGTAATTATTACCAACATTTATATTTGTGTAAGGCAAGGCTTCGGTGGGTATGTGTGCGCGGTTAAGTCACATCGGGGTGGCATGATTGCACCATATATTTTTTTCACTCACTCGATTGACGGTGGTATGCATGTCTCTGATAAATTTGAGGTGACAAGTTATACAACATAATAACATTTGGAGGTAGCATTTGGGTTATTTGCTCGGTCGGTAATGTAGAGTTTTCATTCTGTATTTCTTGCCATGGGTGCTTTGTGAAGTGCAGCTTGGGATGGAGGAAAGGTTGAAGTTTGTTGTGGAAATGGTGATTTAGATAGTGGTGTGCTTTGGTTTGAACACTCTGATCTCCCTGGACATGAAGGACCGCCAAAATGCTTTCAGACGGATCACAGACCAACATCTAAAGTGAATTTTTCTTAACATTGATCTACTGATTGTGGTGGTCGTGAAAATGATTTTAGGGAAAGGGCACCTTGAAGAAAAGGAATTCCTTAGGAAAAATGTGCACATTGCTCCTTGTTTTTTGGCCTTGGTCTTGGATAGTCAAACCTCGAAGACAGATGCGAAGGCACTAATGAGGAAGCTATTTAAGAAGAGCTCGCTGGGTGGTTTGGACAATGCCTTAAAGGAAACATTTCTCAACAAAGGCATCCCTCAACCCCAGGATATAGATTTGATTCGATCTCAAGGTGAAGTGGTGAAGCTCTACCCATTCTTGTTGGACCTAAAGGAGATGGAATTAGTGAAGCATCAAATGGTGGTGGAAGTGGTGGTTGGCTTCTTGAAAAAAGTGTTTCAACTAGTTGAGGTAAAGGAGTTCGGGTGGGTCATGGAATGTAACCAATTTTCTAGGGAAAATGGCTTCAATTAAGGGTTGTTGATTAGGTTTTTTTTCCCTATGTAAGCTTGTAGAGTCTGGTCTAGCTCTAGTTAGGTCTTCTGGTGTCTGTGAACATGGCTAGAGCCACTTATGTTAAAGAAAATGGTGGGCGTATAGTAGGCTGGTTGTAATTTTTTGGCTGCTGTATGGGTGTTTGGAAATGGTGGTGTTGTTTCGAGCTGGGTGGGGATTGAGAAGACCCCAATTTTGTCTCTAAAATTTCTTGTTGAGTAGACGATTGTAATCCTTTCATTTTGGAAATATAAACCTCTCTTACAAAGCAAAAAAAAATTAATTCATTGATCCTTGGAAGAGTGTAGCAATTCTTGATGGTTGCCTTGTTCAACATCCGATAATTAATACAAAGGCACAAGGTTCCATCCTTCTTTTTCATGAAGATAATTGGTGCTCCTCACAGTGACACATTGGGCCTAATAAGCCCCTTACATAATAGTTCCAGTAACTAGGCTTTCAATTCATAAAGCTCTGTGGTGGTCATCTTGTACAAAGTCTTAGATTGAGGTTTGATTCCTGGAGCTAGGTCAATGGAGAAATTAAATTCTTGCTTCAGAGGCATCTCGATGAGATCTTCAAGAAACACATCTCAAAATTCCCTAAGAATTGGATAGTCATTAGGGTATGGTTTCTCATTTTTGGGTTCACTGACATGCAAAACATATATGACATAACCCTTTCTCTAAGCTATTTTGAGTTGCATAGTTGAGATCTACCTAAGCTCCATGGGCCTTTGTACCCATGTATCTCAATCAAGTACCCATAGTCATCCAAACAACTCACCATCTTATCCTCACAATTTACAATAGCCTTGTGCTCAATCAACTAGTTGATTCCCAATATTACATCATAGGACCCTAATGGTGCAACATAAATGTTAACTTGGGTCAGGAAGTTGGGAAGCTCCAACTCGTTGCAAAAGAAACATTCATCTACTTCCCACTCTACTCAATTCCCATACTAAATAGACCATGAATTTTCCAAATATCCAAGTTGAATGGGTAGCTTCGAAATCATTTTAAGATCTATGAAAGACTCAATAGCTCCAATATCTATCAAAATAGAAATGATTCAACCATAGAGCTTACCCGTCAATTGTATTGGAGAAGCCTAGTCTTTGCTTGCCTGTTATCCATCGCTACAGGGATCTTGTGTTGGGGGGTCTACTAATTGCTTCCTTCCTTCCGTGACTTTAACCTCTGAGGGTAGTTAGATGCATAATGGTCTCCCCCACAAGTATAACACCCGTCACACAGTCCTTTTCGATTCCCATACCTATCTTCTTTTGAGTGCCCCTAGGTACTATTATAGGTGTTATTTCCCTTGTTGGCCCTTTTATTCCTTCTACCTTGGTTGCATTCTTCCCTTTTTGGAGGGTCGCCTTCCCTTTTCAAATTTCTAATCTGATGGGACTTATCTCCATTATTTCCATCACCCTTATGAAACCTTTCATTTTTGAACCGAGGCTTGGAGTCTAAACCCTTGCAAAGACTTAACAACTGTTGCAGCTTCTATTCTTGCTTAATGGCCTTCTCAAAATCTTCTACCATCATAAGAGGATTGTGAAGGTCCACTTTAGCTCCAATGTGGGGTCTTAATCCTAATATAAACTTTCAAATCTGAAAACGCTCATTGGATTGATACTGTGGCACATACTTGAGCAAGTCGGAAAATTTTTCCTAGTTTTGAACTACTGTTAGGCAACCTTGGGTCAGATTTTGAAATCTAGTCATCTTCTTGTCAAATAAAAGTTGTGGTAGCCACCTCTTTCTAAAATATTGGAGGAAAATATCCCAAGTGATCTTCTCTTGTGGAATTCTCCCTTTTTCCTTCTCATTGTCCCACCAAGTAGTTTCCTCTCCAGACAATTGATATGCAACCCAAGCAACCTTGGTTTGGTCAAACAGGTTGTGAAGACCGAAATATTTTTTCATCTTTGTGATCTAGGCCTTAGCCCCATCTTCGATGCCACTGCCATCGATTTTTGATGGTGATACCTTCTTAAGCTCTTTCCCTAGTTCTTCCTCAATCTAGCCTCAATTGTGATTCCCTTCTCCTTGGTCAAGTACCTCATTATTGAGATTTTGATCTTCTCGCACCCCTCGAACCTCTTGTTCCAAATGGTCCATTCAAGATTCTTGTCAGTTCAGGAATTCTAGGATTTGGTCTAGCCTCTTGCTTGGCCCTTTGTCCTATCTGCTATCACCTACATCTTGTCTAGTGGTCACCATAGTTACTCAGACTTGACCTACATCACAACCATGTTTAGCATTTCAAGAACAAGGTTTTTTTACATTTATACAACTGCATCTATAAAATACAATGCACAAAACATGCAATCTAAAAGAGATATACATGTTTATTCACATCAAGACAAGCCTTCAAGCTTCATGTCTTTGAACAACAAAAATACTTTCTTTATTTATATTAAGTTTGGATTTACACTGATCCTTATTTACAAAAAAAATTCCACTCTAAGCAGTTCCCTCATTATCGAAAAGAGGACATTCTTCTAGATCCTTGTCTGAATGTACATCTTCCCTCTTGGGTGAGGCAAGACATGCGTGCAGGAACTCCTTCTCCTCCTTAGTCAAAAGAGGCACATTAGGTCCACATCTTATGGGACAATCTCTAAATGCAAAGGGTTTATTAGTCTTA
Organism: Sequoia sempervirens; assembly: GCA_007258455.2. Classification (NCBI taxonomy): domain Eukaryota; kingdom Viridiplantae; phylum Streptophyta; class Pinopsida; order Cupressales; family Cupressaceae; genus Sequoia; species Sequoia sempervirens. The sequence goes on along the minus strand of VDFB02005627.1, from coordinate 14,301 downwards.
TGATTTCATTTGGTATCCTCTATATTTTTTCCTCTCTCCAACTTGAGTCATGTGAGGGTGTGTGCTAGAGTTTCTTCATCAGGAATCTCAGGTTGGTCTTTAGGTTTGGGATTCTCCTCAATAACGATATGCTTTTTTGTAGCCCTATTGGTTTTTCCCTTAGTTCTTCCCGACTTGGACCTTCCCATTTCCTGCAACCAATTCAAATTTGGTCATTCTCTAGGTATCTCAAATCTAGTTAACAGTCTACTATTCCCTAGTTTAACTGTCATGGGCTCATAGGTTTAGAGATAAAACTTGAGCCTTGATACCAAATGTAACATGCCCAACTAGATTTTCACCAATAAATAAAAAATTAACATTATGAATATTAAAATTTATGACACAAATTCTATAGCTATTTCCATTTAGCAATTTTATGTCCATAAATAAAAAAATAAATCTAAAATATATATATTCATTTCCAAATGTCAATAGTCAATACAAGTTTGACTTGGCATTCAATGTGACAAAGTCAATTTTCATTTACATCATTCTTATCCTTTTACATCAATTTCTTCTTTTACATAAATGATACAAATACATAATAGAATTATGATATGATTCATTTATAATAGTTCACCTCCACTAGTGGACTAGAAGATGGTTGAGGTGCTTTTCCACCCAACCACAAAGCAATGCTTCCTTGGAATTCTTCAGTTAGTTGAAGAATACATTACCCTGCATAGAACACTTAGCAAGAGATACAGTTTGCAAGGTGGAATCTATGTGTTCCTAACTAAATGCATTTATATCTACTGTTAGAATAAGAAAGTTCCATGTTAGGTGAACAAATGCATCAGAGAGAGGATAAATATTAACAATTTGTCCCATAGATATATATAAAAAAATGGCTACAAAGCTTGGCCAAGCTCATGCGACATAAAATGTAACTTTGGTTAGATTTGGAGAAGCAAATCTACACTCTTTGGCACCCATTCTTCGAAGAAAATCTCATCATATCAAAGGGTATCCCTCCCTTTTAGACCATCTATTAGCATCATATTCTAGTGTGCTACAATCTACCATTGAATTCATGTATCATTCCATTTCATTATTTTACCACAAATAAGTCATTTAAAATAGGTATAACCATTCGTTTATTCATCATATGTCTTTCTTTCTACGTATTGCAAATCCATAGTGTTATATCTCTACAATTCTTTCCTTTGCAATCAAAATTTAACAATATTACTCAAAAGATTAATCAAGATGAATCAAAAGGTATTCCACATGTATGCGCAGGTGCATAAATGAAGCATTTATGCATGTACTCATAAATGCCTATAAGTGAGCATAGTTGAAAAATGTGTATACATTTTGAATAGAAAAGGAAAATCTACCTTACATACAGGAAATCCATATTCAAAAAAGATAAACATCAACTTGTTCAAATGCTCCATTTAATATTTCAATGACATCTAGTATCTTTTGAAATTCAAATAAAATATTTATTTCACATAAATTTTTCTAACATGATTGATCTATATTATCCATAATAATCATTAATAGAGAAATATCATTTCATACAGAAAAGAAGAATCCCCTCAATCAATTTCAATTCAGATTCTAAGTTTGTTTATTTATGGTCAATCATGTCCATCTATTGTTTAATTTGGAATTACCATTGTAATATTTTCATAAAATAACATCAGTATATTGAAAATAAATATAAATGCTCTATTCCATCAAGATGAGATTTCACCAAAGGGTGGTCGATAGGCATGTTATCATGAAGTTGATAACATGCTATTGATTTTTCTATAGATTCTTCATTTTATTCGATAGTAACTAAGCCTCAGTTCGGCCTTCAACATTATGAAAACACCCTTCAAAAATACTTATAAAGAACATAGTGAGTCGTTCTTTGACCCTGGTTAAAGCACTAAAATGAATCAACAATGATATATATATACACACACACACACACACATGCATCAAACATTCACATGATGAATCATAGGGTTACATAGACCCATATTCAAAGATGGCCAATTACTATTTCCACATAATACACTAACATTTTAGCATGTATCGAATGATGGCATGTTCTTTCTAAGAGATTTTTTCACCAAATGATAACATCGGTCATCCAAGGTTTCTATAGAACGATAACTTTGTTCTTCACAAACTATCTTTATAGAGTGTAATGAAATGCACACATCAAAATAACAATGACAATATTAGCTCGACCATGCATTAGCATGGCTCTTTATTGCCACATCTTACCACCCAAAATGGTGGGGCGACATATGTGAACAATGCATGCCATTCACTGCTTGGCAATATCAAGCGATATGAATCACTTAGCCATTTAGGCTTGGTGCCCACAGAGCGACATAAACACAATATACACTAATCACTATAGGGTGTCGTGAAACCAATGCATCATTACACAAATATTTAATAAAAGAAATTTATTAACACCAACCAGGCTAAACGACCTCACCTACAAAAAAATGAGCAAACAGGTGAATCTTGTTTGGGGATCTAACTGATACCCATGCATACAAAGCATAACAAAATACAAGCTCACTATGGTGGCTTCAGACCCAATGGAGCTAACATGATTCAACATAGTCATCTAATAGAGGCATTTCACAAAAATACTAGACCACAAAATGCATAACATAGCCTCAAAATAATGCATACGAAAAAGTATGTTTTCGATTTCAGGGAAACATTAGCGGGGATTCAAATTACCTCACTTTTCTACATTTTTGGTGATTTTTCTGATGGATTTTTGGCAACAAATTTTCAACCCCTGTGCTTTTTCCTCCTCTGTCAATTCTCCTTTCAATCTTCCCCTATTTTCTTGCTAAATTCTCTACTTAATGTTATCTCCTAGAAATGCACCCTATGCAAAGTTATGAAAACTGAGCTTTCTAGAGAAACATGGGATCATTTCAAGGTTGTAGGTCACCTAAATTTGAAATGAACCTCCAGATAAGGCCGACTCCTAGCTGGTAATATCACCTAACTATTGAATTGATGGAAAAGGGGAAGGATATGGTACTTGAAATGAAACCTAACTCTATGGTGATACACCAAGAATGATTTCAGAACCCTGTAAAGCTGCTATTACACAAAGTTTTCAAACAATAGTAAGCTTAGTATGCACAACTCAAAAAAATCATATGCCTTGCATAAATATTTCATGAGAAGATTTTAAATACACTCCATTCAAGAAGGAAAAGTGAATTTTCACAGCTTGAATTACTTGCAAGGAAAATACAAATCACAACCTGCAGACATATATTTTTGTACAAAGGTGATGCAAATGAGACACCCAAACAAGGAATATAATCACATGTAAAGGTCTCAATCATCAAGATACACACAATACCATAGAAGATGAGAAGGAAAAATACTTATTGTTATTACCCTCCAAAGTGTAAATTGCTTTACATGATTGGAAATGAGTTACAAAATTCTGCAAAAAATCTGAGAAAGGACAGTTCAAGTCACTAACTCTGAAAAAAATGCATCTATATAATCATCTCTCAAATGAATTACAAAATTTATATTCTTCCACCCCCAACCAATTCCATCAAAATAGCTTTTAGAAACTTCTTGGGTCGGATGCCCCAATAAAGCCTAAAAGATAGGCCTCAAACTCCCTTCAAATTAACTCCAATCATGTTGAAAAGATCAACCTTGGTCAAGTCCATCAAGAAAGCATGCAAAACCTCCTCCTACATACCCTCCAAAGCTTTTAATTTCAGTCAAAACAACTCCTAAAACTTTGGCAAATGTTTGCAAAACAACCTCAACCTCCCTAGATACCCTCCTTATCATAAATAGAAGTATATCATATACTTCTTCTCAATCGAATGACTTAGTAATATGAGCATATGTTTCTATTTTGCATTTTAAAGAAAAATAATGACTTACAATAAGTGATTTATAAAATATCACCTATTTAAGCATTTTATAAAATAATGCAAAAAATAAAAACCACCTTCATGTATGGTCATTGACAAAGTCAAAACAAGAGTTTTTGCTAAGTCATAAACATTAAAAAGGACTAAGATACGTAAGGAATTATATTTACCTAAGGCATAAAACACCTCACCTTGGTCACGGGGTCAAGTATTAGTTGATTTGTTTCTTTTAAATAAAAGGCATAAAATTCCATTTGATTTTGGTCAGCACACCTAGGGTTCCAAACCCTAAAGAAAACATAGACAAACAATGAAAATATGTTTCATTTTATTTATCAAAGCTTCCTAAAGAAGATGAAGTCACTGCCATGAGGGTTCGAGTTGAGCTTTTATGGAGGATTTCTAGAGATTGTAGGGCATCCCTTATTCATTTATGACAAACATGTGGCTCCCAGATACTTTGGTAAGCATTCGATGAAATTATCTTGCTACTTCATTACATTTTCTAAAGAGAACCTGCTTAAGTTTGAGACAATTTACAAAAAAATTAATACATTTCATTGTTCTTGTTTTCGTCTATTATTTCCATGCAATTTTTGTACATTACTATGCACCTTTCTTGAAGATTTCATGCAGTTTGTGAACAATAATGGTGATATTGGCCGCTGTCATACATTGCCTATTGATTTTTTATTTTTTTTTACACTAGTGACTTTTTTTTTTCTACATGGTTGTGTGTTTGCATTTCATTGACTCGGCCTGCAGTGTCATAATCCTCCTCACTATAATATGACTTGTGCAAGATTATAATATGAATGAGATTCCATGAGAGATTGAAAGACCTTAATTTGTAGCACTATCCTTGTTTGATCCCCACTGAATATAGCTCATTTATGTTGAAAACCCTAGCTCGAGGGTTTATCTTTCTGCATTTTACAGATTAGAAAAGGAACCCATATGGGTTTGATGGCCGCCATGAGTTTTAATGTTCTAGGCTCTTTTGTTTTTGCTTCTTTTATTAGAACTCACGAGGGTTTCTATATATCACCCAAATTCCTCCTATAGCTTTTGGTAAACAAAGATTCATGCAATGGGCTTGTCTCCCTCAAAATGATGAATCACCTGGATATGTGAATGATTATTTAATTCACAAGTTGGTGTTTTCCTTTATTGCCAGGCACTTATAGTGTTGAAACACCTAATCCTTTGAATTCCTTAAGAGCAGACCGTATAACTATAGTTGCATTGTTTTTTGCTTGCTTCTTATTATTATGATTGAAAGGCACCTTAATGCTCTTCAAGACATCCATGATTTATATCTTCTCCAAGTTGACTGTAGTCATTTTCTTGAACTCATTGCAATTTTATTAAATGACACTTTGTAACAATTTGCATGCCCTGTTATGCTCTTTAGATTGCAAAAACTGTCCCATTTAGGACAACTCATTTAAGATAGCATTAACCCGTGTATTGATTCTGAAGAACTCATTTCTTTACATTTTTCATTTCTCACTGAGAGAAATGAAGGAAAATCCCACCTCGATGCATAGTTTCAATATGGTGATAAGATCTTGCAGGATCTGAGCATTATTCTTTAGATTCTTTTGTCCACAGGTTGTGGGTTTCTTAACTTATGTCGCTCACTATTTCTTTTCACAGTCCCCTGTACCTCTATATTGTGACTCTTAAGCTTTAGATCTTTAATTACCATGAAAGTCATGTCACCATTAAGCTGACCCATCACTTAGTCCTCTATCATCTTTATATCATGTCTCTGCCATAGAGCCTTCATTATTCTAGACTGTCTTCAACAATATCTTAATCAATCACAAAAAGAAGTACAAAGAGAGCATTTATTTCATAGGTGATGAGATATCTTGAACATGGGTTAATGCTTTAATATGACTATGATGGCATTTAATATGTGACTATGAAAGATTTTGTAAGTTTTCTTCTAGTCTAGCTTCTTTCTTTCCTAGACCATATCAACATTGCATTCTACTGTTCATTACAGTCCATGTCAATGTTTACTCCATCTTAATATAGTCTTTCATGCTTTGTCAATTATCGTTTCAAACTCTGCCATTTGCTCATGACCACAAAACAGACACAAACTATCATACTTGTCATACTTTGACTGATATGAGCTTCCCAGATCTGCTGCATAATTGTATGATTTTGAATAACATTTTATGCATATTGATAACAACATTCCATTTTCCTGATGTTTAAATACTATTCTTTTACATGGCAGAGTAGTCAGTGACTCTGATATAGAAGCATCTTTCTAATGACACTGTTCTAATTATTTGGCCAACATGATTCATATTTTGTCATGATGATCTTTAGTTGTTCTATGTATAATAATCATTATCCTATCACTATCCTCTTTAAATTCACTTTCAAGTCTGAGATATGTCTTCAATCTTTGATAGAATTTCAATGAGCAAAAATTGTTATCTTTCTACATTAAATGCACTGAAATGCACCATTGAAAATTGTGCATATATAATGAGCTGGGCTCAACCCTTGTGGGAGCCACATTTATCCCACTCATATGATTAGAGGTTATTTACACCTGTTTTTGCACATAAAACAAATAAGTTAGGAAAAATACATACTTTGATGTGATATCTCGATGATTTCAGTGTGTATGTTAACCAGATGATTTTCCTAGACATCTAAGGCATTGATTGATCTTTAATACACATGAAGATGAATTAATGCATGCATAGGTGAATGATATAAATGATCATGTATGGTTATGATCCTTCATTTCTTAGAGTACAACTCTAATACATTGCTTGACAAATGCAGGAACATGAGCGCAAGGAAATTAGGAAGGACAAGCAACAAGGACAACACCAAAGCGAGACAAGCATTAACCAGTCATTCAGGAAATGACTGGTCACCCCTCTTACATGTACATTTATTTTCCTTTATTTATTCATGTATTAATTTGTCTTTATTTGTATCAAGGAAAAGTCAGTCTCACGGCTTGCTGTGTGAGACACATGTACTTAATTACATTCAATAAAGATTACATTTTCAAAAAGATTGTAAAATCTTTTGTCTCATTCACTTGTATGAATGTAATACTTTTTGTATTCTTGTAATCTTGTAAAGTTGTTTCATTTGTATAACTGAATGTTACAAGGTTAAAAAATGTACCATTTTCTTTCTTCTTTCTCAATGGGCTCTACCTGATTGAGCCATGGGTGAAAATCTGGTAACACTTAATTTTTCCCTCCTAAACATGAATATATCCTTACTAAATTTAGAGATAGTGGTCTTAAATTTTCTTGTCTCCATATTCTTTACCCGACTTTCCACTTTCTCCTCTTCCTAAACGTTGACTGTAGCTTTTTCGATATGAGAGGGGTTAGCCCCTATCCCATTCAATATGGGAGTTACAAATTTTAATCATGATTTCATTATTTTTATAGAAAAATAAAATTAAACCTAAGATAAAAAAAATTATATTTATATTTAGATATATATATATGATTTTACCCACATAAGATAATATTCATATATACATATTTTTGAGATATATTTTCAAACATACATGTTTATTTTATTCATCTCATTCATCAAAAAGAACAACAATGCAATTTTTTTTCATATGATAATTGTATTTGATGGAATGAGTTTTCAATTTCATTAAATATCAATTTTGAAGCAGATAGGGTAAGGCAAGAATGCACTAATTCATTCATTTCACTAATTATAATTCTCACACCAAATATAATGATATTTATCAACTTTCAAACATATGTAGATGTCATGGTCTACTATGGTGTGTGAGATTCTAGATTCCATTCTTGCTTACTGTGATCATTCAACTAAGCATTCCTACCTCAATCAAGTTCTCTTCCTTCAACCTGCTCCTACACACACATTCTTACACTTTCCCACTTATCAATAAACTTTATTCGATAATCTTATGGAATAATTTTCCTAAATCACAAAATTGCATGATATCCATTTTCAATTTTGTCATTGCATTTTATCAAATCCATAAATAAAAATGATAAATTCCATTTTTAAAATATTTCAATTTTCTCAACATTATTAAATGCAAGAAATGAAATCAAGATATGGCACCCAACATGGGTCTCTTTTCTTCCTTTTGAGGAGGAATTGAAGGGACCACCATGGGTTGGGATATTATTGTGTTCTTGGGTATATAAACTTGTTTTTCTTTTGTAGTGAAAAATTTGATTATACAATTATCCCTTGGTCTCTTATATGATAGTGGAGGTGGAAGTGCAACATACATGTCAAGTGATTGAGGGAAGATACTTAGTTCAGACTTAGATTTCTCTATTACTTTTGGGCTAAGAGAAATATCCATGGAAGTCACAGTGGGTCAAGAAACCTTAGGTGGGATATTACAAAGAGATAACTCTACTCTATGCTCAGCTTCAAAATTTTGGTATGATATGAAAAACTGATCTTCACAAGGTTTTACAAGTTCAATAGGTGTAGGCCAAAAATAATCTAATGAAAATTTTCCATGAGAGTCTATAGGTTTAAAGCCATTATGATAAATTGTATGTATTTCATCTTAAGAGGGGAATTTTATGCACTTGTGGATAACCAATGGGACTACATTCATTGAGAGTAACCATGGGTAGCCCAACTTTAAATTAAATTGGTCCAACATCGGGATGATGGTGAATGAGACGTCCAACTATTTGGGTCCAACTTTTATTGAGAGAGTGGTTGAACCTATCATAGGGTGAACAAAACCATCATAATTTTTTAACCATGCTTTCAATTTTTCATAGTTGTGTTTGTAAAGTTCATGCACAAATAAGAATTATTCAGTGATCACATTCTCTAAACAAACAAGATCAATAAGTATTCCTCTTGTGGATTTTCATTAATTTGGTCAGTGATATAGAGAGGACCATTATATGTATGCATGGATGCATCAATATGTGTGAAAGAAATATCAGACAACAAATTGGTTTGATCCTTGCAAGGTTGAACTTCAATTCTATTTATCATGTTGGAGCAATCATCATCTTCATCATCATTATCACTATATTGCACAAAATTCGATGAATGAATTGGTAATGGGTTGGTGAATATTTTCAAGTTTTGGTTAGGCGGTGAGATTGATGTATTTCCTTTGTCATTAACACCAACCAACTAGATTTGATTAGAATCAATAATGTCTTGCACTTGGTGCTTAATACGTATAAATCATTCCATATCATGTCTAGGTATACGATGATATTGACAAAAATATTTTGTGTTGAAGTTTAGTAGTAAGGGTTTACTTTTGTCAATACACTAGTATAAAAACAAAAATAAATGACTAAACAAACTACTAAAAATTGGTCACATGACCATTAGCTTGGTCATGTGACTATTAGTGGTTTATTTCTAGTCATTTATAATGTGACCAAATTCATGACTAAACCATTTTTAGACATTTATTATTGTTAATTGATCATTTATTTAGTCATGGTAGTCATTTATTTAGTCATGGTAGTCATTTATTTATTCATGGTAGTCATTTATTTAGTGATTGTACTCATTTTTTTAGTCATGGAACTCATTTATTTTAGTCATGATAGTCATTTATTTAGTCATTATAATCATTTATTTAGTCATGGTAATCATTTATTTTAGTCATGGTATTCATTTATGTAGTCATTGTAATCATTTATTAGTCATTTTAGTCATTTATTTAGTCATGGTTTAGTCATTTATTTGGGTGAATCAATGATTCAAGTTACAAAACAAATCTAACTTAATTAATCCTCACAAATTTATGCATATAAACTTCAAGTATCATAGATATTCAAATGTTGAGAGAAGAATCATGAAATGAAGATTAAAATGATTGAACACATATGATTGATTGAACACAAATAGATCACAAATCAAGAGGAGCCACAACACAATATTTGAGTGGAAAACCCTATACAAGGAGAAAAAACCACTCTGAAAAATTACTTCATTAAGCCTCACTGGCAAATCAAAACCTCAATGACCTTAAAACCTCATTGGAAAGTCAAAACATATAAATGATGTGCCTCACTGGAAACTTGTCTTAGTGATTGTTTTACAACATCTATTAAAGAATTCAAAAAGGCATAAAAATAGAGAATCACTATGTATCAATGAATTTCTTTTCTTGAAAGTTTCATTTGCATTTGAAACTCAAGAACCTTTACTTCTGCACCTACAACACAATAAATACTATAAAATGCGTTTCTCCTTATTCAAAAAAACATCCATCTCAGCTCATGCACTATTAAACAGTAAATTTGTATCAAAGCATTTCATTTGCTCTTTATTTCTTGGGTATTTCAATTAGATTTAAAACTCAAGAAAGCTTTCATCTTTTTAACTAACACTATGCTCATCACTTTTTCATAGTGGTCAAGAATCCCTAAATCAAAGTTCATCAAACTTATATTGTGTTCATGGTGGTTGATCACACAACCCATATTTGCAACTATTTTCAAACATTGTCATAATTGAAAAACCATCAAACATTGTCATAACTGGAAAACCATCAAACACTATCGAATCCACGCCTACAAAACATATATTGTTAGCATGCATCCTCCTCTTTACCTTCAAATAAAACCAATGGCTATCCTCAATATTGAATTTCAACACTATTTTTTGTTGGTCCAAATCATTCGTTGTTCAATTAATTGACTACACCATAGAATATCATTCAAAAAAACCTAAGATACACAACAATCAAAGCAAAATTATTAATACCTTCATTTTTAGTATATAGCCTATCGAGCCTGATAACTTGAAACAAACACACTTGTTAGAAATGAATGCCAAAAGCCATGAAAATAAGGTTTCGACGTGATCATTAAGTGGGAATAGATCTTGAAGAACATGCTTGTTGTAAAGGAGAAAATGGGCATTAGAGTAATGATGGTGTTGAGAATGTAGGCAAACAATCAAAATGAGAAGCCACCAATGCGGCACAGAAAGCCTTAGATTGTTCAAAACGTGTCGAGTGGAGGCGAATCAACCTCATGGTAAAAGAAATGTTACCAATTTATGCTACCCACTGTAAGATAGGAAAAAAGTATAGTGAATGGCATCAAAAAAGACAGATGTTAGTGGAGGGTTTTAGAGCATGTTTATTAAAATGAAATTACAAACATTTTTTGCCATTTTTTGCTGCTTTCCCCACCGCTATTGGTTTCAGCTCCTCCAAACTCTTCCTCACCAATATTCACCTTTCACTTCTATAATTCAACGAGCTACAACCTAAAAATAAGGTTTCAATAAGGTTTGAGAGTATGTTTATTAAAATGAAATTACGGCCAAGATCCTTTACCTTTGTTTTCCACCATTTTGTTGTTGCTTTCCCGCCACTATTGGTTTTGACTCCTTCAAACTCTTCCTCGATGGTATTCACCTTTCACTTCTGCATTTTGGTGAGCTGCAACCTGAGAATAAGGTTTCAACGAGGGTTTTAGAGTATGTTTATTAAAATGAAATTAGGGCAGTGATTAGGGTTTTTTCTACCACTTAAAAGGATTTTAACTTTTTTTTGCCGCTAAAAAGAATTTCAAAATGGAATCTAAAATAAATAATTTCTAGTTCATAAATCTCCCACTTATTATTAAATATATTACAATATTATATTATTATATAATATTATATATATTATAATATTAATAATATAATATAATACAACCCACTCCCTCAATTTGAAATTATTTTTTAACTATACACTTTAATATCATATTGTCTAATTTTTATTTGTGTGACTAATTATTTAGTTGTGATTTTTACCCGATGATCAAATTAGTCACTTATGATGATCAAATTAGTCATTTATAGTTGCGTTGCAAAAAATGAGTAGAATTTAGTCATCTTTAGTTGTTGTGACTAAAAGTTTTAGTCACGTAGTCATTTATTTGCCAAATTCTACTAGTGATAGGTATAATTGTAGGCAATTGAAACATCTTTTTTACTCAATAATTGTAGCATTATCGCATGAAGAGAATCAGACAACTATGTGAATTATTTGTCACTTGGTCTAAATGATAAGGAGTGTTACTTGCAACAACAATATGCACATCAATATTGTTGGTAATTTGAGGAGTGTTTATCTTTAAAAAGTTTTTTTCTTTTTGAACGATGGGTAATTGTTTTGAGGTATAGATTTGGATTGACTATTAGGAGTTAATAAAGGTGTTCCTTCATACTGACTAACTGAAATACAATAATCACAAAAGGTTCATATACAAGTGTGTAAAGGATGGATACTTCATCAATAAAATATTGTCTCGAATATTAGGTTGCAAGTTTATGATAAACACCCTTTAGATGTCAATGTCAGGAAGACTATAAGAAATTTGTGATTAAAGTGATTGGTATCATCCTATTAAGTCTGTTATGTTTTCCTTGGGTCCTTGTTTACAATGCACTAAGTCTATTAATGTTACTTGAGGACCAATTTTTTCTTCAAAATATTAGAGAAATACACTAACAAGTTGTGTAAAAGAGGTGATTGAGTTGTTTATCAATGAGCACAACCATTCCAAGGCCATGTCTTTCAATGTTCAAGGATTTTTTTTCCAAGATCGCATCTTCAAAAATGAAATCACTATATAATGCGATGAAAGTAGACACATGGTCGTTAGGATCTCCCTTAACATTATACTTTTCAAATCATGGTATTTCAATATTTTGGGGTATTATTATTTTAAGGATGGCAAACAACAAAGGATATCGTGTGATGTATTGTGGTGGTTTACCATTTTGATTTTAATTTAAGGTGGAAATTTTTTGTTGTTCAAGTGATGTTACTTTTTAAAAATAGTTATCATTGGATAATTGGGTGACATTTTTTGAGAGTTAGTTGATTATGGTGAACTAGTATGGGTAACTAATGGATTGCTATGTTGCATGCTTATGAAAGATGATGAACATGGTGGTGTTATGGGTGATGTAACAAAACTATAAGGATTCACATTAGGAAACCCTAGGCTTGGATTAATGCCATTGATGTATTATATGGTTGATGATATGGTTGGAGGTGTAAATGTGGGAATAGAAAGGATGGTTATGGGACATATAACTTGTTTTTCTCCTTGGTTTTGAGCATTAGTAAATGCTTGAGCACAATTAGATGTCATAGGGATGTGAGCATCGACTATGTGAGGTAAAAAATGCAACACTTCTATTCCTTGAGCACCATTTATCAACTTCCTAAGGTTGTCCAATATAGTCACCATCTCTCCAGCTAAAGGCTTAGTGTATAAGTAATCTTGAAGGACTTATAAATTCTTATCCAACTATTTGAGTTTTTCTATAGGAACATGAGAAATAGTAGCCTCTAAGTCCACATAAATGTCAAATTGTGAGGAAGTCATAGGTATTGTGTGATTAGGAAGGGAATCCAAAATGGATTGAGAAGAGGCAATACCTTGTGGGAAAGAGTTATAGGACTCAGGCTCCACAACAGATGTGGTTACAATGTGGGATGCCATAAGTCTAAAACTACCTCTCACAAGGGTATTAGCAGTAGGACACCATGTCATGAAGCTCATATGAGATTCAAAACACTTAAGTAAGCCTAATATGAAAGGAAAATACAAGAAAGTCATAGAAAATAAAATAGTTTGTAAAATCAGAAAGTAGAGCCACACAAGAAACATAGAGACAAATTTGTGGTCCAAATTTGAGCCAAAATTAGCAAGTCAGGGTGTGATGCACCCTAGACTAGCAAGGTTCTTTTTTTAATTTCAAATTTTAGAGGTGTGCTATGGTTTTTAAATGTCCTATTTTGTGAATGTTTAGATCTGAGAGCAAATAATTTTCCAAAAATGTATAGAATTGTGATGTTGCTATGTGAAATGTAATTATGCATTCAATTTTTAGAATTCTTAAGCAATAAATATGATCCAAAATGCAATTTTTAGATTGTAAAGTATAAATTTGACTGAACCTAACTTGAATTTTTTTGAAATTGAAATCTTTCAATATTTTTGCAACACCAATAATGCACTTTTTCTAATTTTTCACTATGTGCATATGCTTAAATGATCACTTTGAGCACTTTTAGATTTATTTTCATATTTGATATGACCTAATACAGATTTATTGATGCATTTATGAAGTGGATCCACTTTTCACTAACTAAAACTAACCCTAGTTTTCTTATGAATGTAAAATGCAATGTAATTTTTCACTTTTTCAATATTTTTTATGACAAATATGCATGTATAAATGATGAATGCAAAAAACCTAAGATCACACTCATATTTTAATGATATGCTTTAGATTTCAAAAGATTTAGGGTGATCCCACAATACCGGTTTACAATTTTTGGCCAAATTGGATACTGAACTGATTTTTTCTAACTAAATTC